>CAKNYM010044433.1:0-44456 GCA_932195095.1 Andricus curvator | reverse complement strand
TTCCAGCACTATTTCAGTCGAAAGAATAATAATGTAAATTATAAAGGCATTATAATAGTGATTAATTAAAGTTGTTCAGAATTATTTGATGCATATGTGAAAAACATACAAGAAGGAAGCTTCTCGATGCGCACTGCGATGTTACATTGGTTAAATATTTATTTTCAGCACTGCAAAATGAATTTATGCGACTGAATTCTTATTTCGTTAACTTATGTATTTTACATACGCATTGTCTTTAAAAACGAATTATCTCTTCCAACGATGTGAAAGAAACTGTAGGTAAGAAAAGCGAGGTTATTGGAACACAATTTATACTTTACGCACGCCTCATCAAAGATATTTTGGCTTCATAGTTTCTTTCATCTACATATTGATAAAAACAAAAGCGTAGATATAATAAAACTTATTATAAAAATGATCCACATTCGTTCTAAACATGCTCCAAATGCTCAAGTGCAAACTTCGATTCGGAGGTTCTGTTCTGCCAAACAACGTTAATCGCCGATTAACTCCGTTAACCGGCCAAAATCGACCGGTTAAGTTGAACGATGATTAACTCTCTTTAATCATACTTTATAAGATAGTGGAACGCAAGGTACTGATTAAATTAGAATAATCGAGGATTAACATCTTAATCAGAGTTGGTGAAATCGGCCCTTTGAGTCTTAATGAATCATTTAATACGGAGTTTTCATAACAATAAAAAAACAACCTAATGTTTTTTAACATATTATAGTTTTCAATGGATCGTATAACCGGAATAAATTTCTAAATAGAAAAACTTCTTTATCTAGATCAAATTTCCGTAGATTGCACACTGAATTTTAAAACCTCGTTATCATATTATTGATGATATAATGTCGAAGCAATTTTCAAATCAATAAACCTACTTTTTAACTACCGCACAATAAAATTCAATTATCGACGAGAAAAACAAAATTCTGTACTTTTATTGTCTTAACTTCACGGACATGGAATTCTAAATTAACATTATAATTATTATATATATAATCTCAAATCCTATGTTAATATTTCTGAAAATCTTGACATGAAGAATATCTTGAAAGTGAATTATTACAAGTTGGGTGTCCTTTTGCATTTGGATTGCATTGTCGTAATAGCAACATCATTTTCCAACAGGTAAATATTACATCCTTACATTTTTTATTGTAAGAAGGAATTTCCGAGACTTAAATAATAAAAAAATAAGTAATAAAATAATTACCAAAGATGAAGAAGTACTTTTAAACTCTCTTTGTGAACTACCTTTGACAAATGCAACTGAAATTTCAGTAGCTGTTCGTAAAAATAATTCATATATAATGTACGATATTTACAATCCCAGTTATCGTCAAGGAGGAACATTAAATGTCACTTACATGCGTTTTGAAGAAATCAAGAAGGTCTCAAAATTTTTTTCATTCAATACTAATATAGTCAACGGGGGAATTTAATGGGAATTTCCTGAAATTTGTCAATAGTGGCAGTGGTAGCTCTAGTAATTTCATTTCGTATCTGTTTCAATTGCAGTTAATAAATTTTTTATTTACGAAAAATTAAATTATTCAAATAGGTAAATCACGAACCATGGCCGGATTTTTATACATACCTGAAAATTCCTATCGAGAGACATTTTGACAATATGCATAGATTTAATTATAAGCTGGTTCTTCAATTTAAGAACAATTATAAGTTTTCGTAAGTTCAAGTATCATTACTGTCTCATTTATATTATATATTTATTTATATTATTTAATTATTTAAGCAATTCTATGTCAAATCATCTGAACAATTTCAGCTAATGTTAGTAATTTTGATACAAATTCTACTATTCGTTCTATCAGATGTTGAAAGAAAACCCCTAAAATAATTTTTGAAAAAGTCAAACAAATTAAGAGATATTCAAAATTGAAAATTTTGGTCCTTTTTTTTAAAACTTTCATAACTTTCGTGATTTTAATGACATTAGGGTGTATTTTTTAATTACTTTTAATAGGGCGCTGTTTTGAAAAAATATTTTCTGAACAAAAAAATTTCAAAAACTTCTTGGATTTTTCAAAAACTAATTTTTAAATTGAATTTCTGAAAAAAACCCATTTTTTATAGATATGGCTTACAATGTCCTCTAAAAGCACTGTAAATATCAAAATGCGATTTCCCTTAGTTTTCGAGAAATTATTAAGAACGTACGCCGTGGCATGGTTGTCCAGCGTCTTTGAGTTTAAACATTAGTTTTTAAAAAATCCAAGATTAAAATCACCAAAGTTATGAAAGTTTAAGAAAAAAGGACGAAAATTTGAAATCTTGAATCTCTCCTAATTTTTTTTATTTTTTCAAAAATTATTTGAGGGTTTTTCATTCAACACCTAAGAGAACGGATACTAGAATTTTCATCAAAATTATTAACAATAGCTGAAATTCTTCAGATTATTTGTCATTGAATTGCTCAATTGAAAGCTATTTTAGATTATATAGTTTAGATTAACTTTGAGGCAATTAATTATAAATTCGTTAGAAATTCACAATGAAATCTTCGAAATTCACCATGAATTCTTTGTAATTCTTGAAGATTTACTATGCACTTTCTGAATTTACAAATTAAAACTTATAATTTACAATGACTACATTGGAATTTATATTTCCTTTCAGTTCCTCAAAGCCCTTGGAGTTTACCTTGAATTATTTGATTTCATTGAATTCTTTGGGATTCACCTACAAAATGTCGTAAATTCCCTTGAAATTTATGAAATTGACCTTGAATTCTTTGGAATTTATTGAAATTATTTGGAATTCATCATAAATTCTTTGGAATTCTTCGAAATTAATCTCAAAATATTTATAATTTATTTCAATTTGTCTATAGCTTTTAGAAATCACTAGAAATGCTATAAAATTATTTGGAATTCACTCAGAATTCCCTTTTTTTGTTAAGAATTTACTAAGTATTCTAAAGAAATTACTATGAATTCTTTGGAATCACAAATCAAATTTTAGATGTCACCATGAATTCATTGTAATTCACAATGAATTGTTCAGACTTCACCACAAAATTGATATTTTTTGGAATTCATAATAAAATTTTTGGCATCTTCGGACTTATTCTGAAAATATTCATAACTACTTTTAATTCTTATAATTCCTAGGGATTGAATTTGAATTACTTGAATTTATTGATTTATTTGGGACTCATCTTCAATTTTTTTAAATTTGCTTCAATCTTTTTAATTTACCTCGAATTCTTTAAAATTCACAATTAATGTAAGGAACTCACCTTGAATTATATGGTATTCACAAATAAAACTTTAAAGTTCACTATGAGTTCTTTGGAATTCACAAATTAATCCTGGAAATTCACCTGGAATGATTTGGTATTCACAAGTATTTGGAAATCATGAATTAATCTTGGGAATTCACCTTCAATTATTTGGTATGCACAAATAAAACTTTAAAATTCACTATGTATTCTTTGGAGTTCACAAATTAATCTAGGGGATTCACTATGATTCTGTGAAAATCATAACGAACTCTTCAGAATTCACCACAAATTCACTGATAATCTTTAGGAAATATTTAGAACTCATCATAAATTCTCTAGAATTCTTCGGAACTAATCTAAAAAAATATTCAGAATTTGTTTCAATTATTTAAAGTCCTCGGATTTTACCTCATACTATTTGAATTCATTGATCTGTTTGGAATTTACCTTGAATTTTTGAAATCCCTTAAAGTTTTTTTAATTCAACTTGAGCATGTGAGCATTTCTTTTTATTTGAATTCGCACACTTAAAAGCAGGTTCAATTTTCAAGGTGTTTAGACTCACCGAAAATATTTGTACTTTATTTAAATAAAAAGTTTTGCATGAAATTTTCTATCAGAGGCCATCATTTTATTGATCTCGTCTATAGCTGGAGTATCTTTATTCACATAATTTCTTCGTCTACCTAAGGTGACGTATTATTCATTTCAACCACAATTATCGAGGGGACGAACTTCTAGACGTAACATTTCCATGAAAAAGTAAAGCTGGTGTAGTGTTAGGTTTAATGTACATACAGAGTATATCCCATGGGTTTTTATTGATTAGTTTCATTTGATTTCTCACCTCGGACGAAGAAACATGTTCTTCTGTGGCAAAATATACTTGGAACATTATCTCATTTTTCTCGAAAAATAATAGATTCAGGCAATAAGTTTGAGCAAGATAAAAGACGTCTTTTTTCGAGGGCTACAACTTTTACTGGAAACTTTTTGCTCTCGAGCCGATATTTATCGAAGTATAGTGAAAAAAACAACGTTTCTTAGTGTTTTGACCTTGAAAATCAAATTTGCGGATATTTTCATGATCATTTTCGTAATTAGGAAGTCAAAATATGTGGGTATACCTAGTTTCAAATCAATTCGAGGCAAGTACTTTTCAGGACTGCACCCAACAAAATAATAATAATAACATTTTCCCTGTGGTCTGAAAATTTACAGCAAATTTTTTTTGTAACCTTTATAAACTTAAACAACAATAAAAAATTGGATATTTTGTACCTTGTGAAGTGTTTCAAAAGCGTGAATTCTATAATTTTTGGTAAATGATTTTTATGTTTTTTCTTCGATTTAAACAATCAAGAGATTTGAACTTCGACATAACTACAGTTAAAAAAATCTGCTCGCTTCGCGGACACATTCTCATCGCGCGCTTCGCGCGTCTCGCTTCGCTCGCAAGTTTCAGCGCGCCTAGGGCGCGCACCTTTTGGATCTCGCGCTTCGCGCTCGATAATGTATTCACCTCGCGCTGCGCGCTCGGACACATTTGTCGTCTAGGTTTTCACACTTCGTGTGCTCGCTATTGCGCGCTTCGCGGGCTAATACTCTCTTAGTAAGCTTCATCGTTATGACCTGCTTTTGGTTTAATTATGTCAGTTTTACATAAAAAGAAGAACTAATTTACTTAAGGTTCTATCGACCTTAAGGAACACATTCTCATCACGACACTCGCGCTTCGCGCTCGATATTTGGTTTGATCATCATGTGAACCTCGCGCTTCACGCTCGTTTCTGTTCATCGTATAATAGAAACCCAAAAGTTCGCAACGACCATATGTTATGTTCAATGTTCTTCAGATAAAAATGACTAAAGTTGTATTTGATTTAAAATGAAGAAGGTAATTCCTTTACTTTAGCGTATATTTCCGTATCATTATAATAAATCCTACAATCAGAAAGATTTTTTTCCAACTATCTGAAAAGGGGAGAAAAGAAGTATTTAAGTCGTTTTTGGAACATATATCTTGCTTTTTCATTCATAATCAAACCGACCCCTTGACTACCATGTGATTCCCTATCTACTCCTGACCATATTTCAAAACCGCCTTTCAACACCCCATTTTCTATGTTTCTACTTTCGCATCCCTTTTTCTTTGTCTCAGGTACACATAAAATATCTAGTTTCCTAGCATGCATAGTTTCTCGTAGTTCTCTTACTTTAAGATCATTCACTCCTCTAGCATTCCAAACACCCAGTCTCCATTCATCGCCTGAAACTCAAACTTTACGTTTACCGTGTGTATGCATTTAGTCAATCAAAGTTTCAGTCCAGTCCGAGGCTACTTTATTGTATGTATTGTTCATGTTTAGATTGTACACCCAACTACCACCTTTATGCGCGAAATTTGTTTTGCGAGTCGAAATCATGTCCAAGTTAAGTAGTGATTCACCGTATAGTGAAGAGTCCAGTTCTAACGTCAGTCCCACGAAAACTTCTGTCACGGGGGGGGAGGGGGGGAGGACAAGGAATGGAAACCGAGAGAGTCGCAATTGGTTGATGTTTTATGCTGAGAAGGTCACCAGCCTTCAGCAGCGTTTTATTACATAGGAGTTCATATGTTTCCATCTGCGCATTCCCGGCCCACCTCTAAACGAGGAGCCAATAGGTCTTTTTTTTTTTTTTTAATAAATATATATATATATATATATATATACATACATATATATATTTATTCATTTCGTCTATTTGGAGCATAGTTCTTGAAATATAAATGTAATAGTCGAATTTTTTCAGAGCAATTATTTTAGTAAATAAAGATCAAAACGCATTCTGAAATAAAAGTCAGATTTTCAGTCAGAATAAATTGTTTGAATTATTATTATATTTTATTGTTTTAATCGTTAGAAATAGTATTGAAAACATAAAAACAATGAAATATTGTGAAAAAACACACCCGAGATGAAAAATAAAGTAAATAAGCAAAGTTTTGATGAGAATTTGCCGATTTGGGCCGATTTTTTCACTGTTAATGTTATTTTTTACGAATAAAACAAAAACTACACATCCTATCAAAAAGTGACCCATGAGCAATTTGTAGATCTTTTTTGAATGCACAATTTTAGTTCCGTCATGATTTGTCGTATCTTGCATAGTTTGACCGTAAAATTGATTTTTTGGATTTTTCATTATTTCTTGTGTAATAAAAATGTGAATTTTCGATTTTTCAAGAAAATTCAAAAAGTCATTATGATAATCTTGTAGGGCGTGCAAAAAAAAACACTTTTCTTGTGGTGACTTTTTTTCGTATCGTTTAGGAGATTAAAAAAGTATACCAAAGGCCAATCAAATCGGTCAATTCTTTCGAAAGTTATCTTGTTCACAGACACACATACAGACAGACAGACACATTCGTAAAAACCTGTTTTTTGGGTTCAGGGGGTCTCAAAACGTGGACATTTGACAAACACCGGGGGGGGGGTCAAATTTTACAATAATCTAATACCTTCTCTAGATGAGAATGTAAAAAACAAATTCACTTAACTAATTTAAACAATATGTTTTAGGAAAATTTTCCAACAAGTTTTGATATTCTCCTACACATTTGTCTTTATCTCTGCTTTTTCTATTATCGTTGACTACTAATTTGATAAATTTTCCAAATATTGATTTTTTCACAACTCTAATTCTTCAAATAATGTCAACATTTTCACTCTGCCCTTTAATAGGTATCTTTAAAAATATATAATTTATTTATCTCTAAAGAAGCTTGCCTATTTGGTCAAAATTAAAATTCAAGTAATCCAAATATGATAGGGTATTCTGTTTTTTAATCTTCAATTTTATATTTGTCAGATTTAAACTTACCGTAAGGATTTTTAATATGAACAAAATTTAATTATCACGTATCCGGTTATGCTTATTCAAAACATACTCTGTCCAACTTGGAAAAATAAAGAAGCTGAGATAGCCGCGTCAAGCTTTTCCACATATCTTTTATGATAAATACAATTAGGAATATTTCATCTGTTAGCACAAACGCACACTACGGCCAGAGTGAGGCAAAAAAGTTTCTCTGGAAAACCAGGTTTCAGTCTATATTATTCGTTTGATTTAGATGTTTTTGCTTTAAAATGGAAGCTTTCTAATTTTTAAAAAGATTTGTGTTCTTGGATTTTGTATACAAACTTTTTAAAATTTTGTATTCAGCAATAAAGCTGGCATTTTTTTAACTTTTCAAAAGTACCATTTTTTGTAAAGATTTTTAGATTTATAAGAAAAATGTCTTATGCCTGGGGTAAAGCTATCTAGAAATAATTTCCAGTGCGTGAGATTAATTTTAATATCAAATTTAAGAAAAATTAATGTCTTTCTAAAGACTATTTACTACGATAATTGGTACAATCACAAGAATAATTAATTATTTAAACATTTTTCATACAAAAATTATCTTCATACGAGATTTAAGATGAAACAATATTCCAGGTGACATCTGATGAAGAGTAATTGAGGGATGGAAAGATGATGAGGGGAAAGGGGTTGGGAGGGGGAGATTAGAATGGCCAAATAGCTTAAGAAACCCTTTTTTGTGGACTCATGTCGCCTACTTTGACTAATTTTTGTTACGGAATCAACTAAAAATACCTTTACAATGACTCAGTTGCTATGATAATTTGCAAATTTACAAGAATTATAAGTTATTGAAACAATTTTGATAAAAACATTCAAAGATTGGATATTTTTCAAGGAATAACCTCTATTTTTTAGGAAATCATATAAAAATGTCTTTCCGATGACTCTTCGCTATGATAATTAAAAAATTTATGAGAATTATCAAATATTTAAGCAATTTTCATAAACAAACTCAGAGTTTGGCTTGTGAATTTGCGAAACATCACAGCAAAGAATGATCGGGAAGATATTCTTTGTTGATTCCGTAAAAAAGATTCAGCCAATCCCGAAAAATAACTTTTTCTAATGCATTTCTTTGTAACATGATAAACTATGTTTTAAAATTATTCTCACTTACTGAACCCTGAGGGTTTACATGACTTCCATTTCGTACAACACTTCCTTCTACATGTTTTTATAAAATCTTATCCTTACTATTTACAGTTATTTACATCTATATACAGAAAATCTTATATCTATATCCTTATTTCTATTTTTGACGATAGCGCAATTCGGGACGTGTTAGCGAACGAGTGAGTGAGTGATCGAAAGCGAGAGTGCAAGCGAGAGAGAGAGAGAGGGCTATAACGCAAACGCATCTTAATTTACTTATGCTATTACATAATCATTACTTACAAATCTTTACGTTTCTAATTTAAGCGACTTCCGTTTCCTTTTTCTTTCACTTCCCTTGTACCTTCATTTTGCCATTTTTTTGCATCCATTCTGTCATTCTTTCTTATTCGCTCTCCTAGCACCCTCTAACTCCTTCATCCACTTTTCCCCAAAACCATCCTCCCCTTCAATCTTTACCACATTCTCTTGCCAGCTTCCTTCATCTTCCATTCCTCTTCTACATCCTTCCCGTACATGCTCCCATGTTTCTGTTCCCATTCACAGATTCTGCACTTCCTGTTCTCTTCCTTTTCCCAATACAAACCTTTCCTTACCTCGCTTCCCAATCTAAATCTTGCTATTCTGGTCCATCTGTTCTCTCCCCATCCCTTTTCTAAATACTTTGGTACTCCTTTCTTTTTTATCATCTTATACCATTTATTATATTTTGATTCCTCAATCATCCCCCATCTTTCTATTAATTGCCTTTCCCTCTCCCTTTTTTCCACTTCTTTATAGTTGACTCCAGTCCCGTCTTCTATATCGCTAGCCTCAAAAAACTCCCTTCTTTCTTTTTCCCATCTCGTTAATTATATCGTCCTCCCTCTCCTTTCTGCTACCTCCATCAAACACTTTTTTCATTAACTCCCCTCCCTTTCCCTCCGTCAGCTTCGTCTAAAAATTCCATGCCCTCTTTCCCGCTCGAGTACTTAATTTATCCATTTGCGCCTCTTCTCTCACCATATAGTATCCCGGCGTCCTCCAGTTTACCCCTAGCGTCCACCTAATACCGGCCATACCAGCGTATCAAATAACCACATTCTCCTTCTCTAATTTTTTTAAACCTCCTTTTTTCTATTCCCCATGCCTATTTTCTTACCCCTGCTGCTTTTTTATTCTTTCTCTTATATGAGCTCTATGATCTCCATTTATTTGCAAGGCATATTCCAAATACTTAACCTCTTTTACTTCTTCTCATTTTATTCCCTCCCATCTCCCCGTCCATTCTTTCTTTCTCCCCCTCCTTTTCAAAACCTCAATATCTTTGTCTTTTCTACATTTAAATTCAACT
Organism: Andricus curvator; assembly: GCA_932195095.1. Classification (NCBI taxonomy): domain Eukaryota; kingdom Metazoa; phylum Arthropoda; class Insecta; order Hymenoptera; family Cynipidae; genus Andricus; species Andricus curvator. The sequence goes on along the minus strand of CAKNYM010044433.1, from coordinate 34,842 downwards.
TTTTCTATCTAAGTATTTCTCGAATCCTGTAATTAAGCCCGCCATCCCTTCTTCATCCTCTGCCATCAACACTATATCGTCTACGTATGCCAGTGTATATATCTTTTCGTTTCCTATTCTAACTCCTCCCCACACTTTTCCCTTCATTTCTTCTTCTAAGTCTGATATTAATATATTAAATAAAAGTGGACTCAGAGAACATCCTTGCCTCACTCCTCTCACCGACCAGGAACTATCTCCTACTTGCTTTCCTACCTTTACCGTGCTTTTTGTCTCTCTAAAAATTCCCGATACTCTCATTATTAATCCCTTTCGTATCCACTTTTTCGCCGTAACTTTTTCTATCTCGCCTCGGTCTAATGATTCAAACGCCGCCTTTATGTCCACGAATATTGCTATCATTGCCCCTTTCTCCCTTTTAATCCCCTTAATTACTAAATAGTTCAGAGCATATATATATATATATATATATATATATATATATATATATATATAATGTATATTATCCACCATGCCCATCCCTTTTCTAAACGCTCTCTGATTCAGTGGCTCTATCTTTTTCTCCACAACTTCTTTTTTTAACCTCTCCGATAAAACAGTCACATATACTTTATACAGTTTCGGCATTAGTGTCACTCCTCTATAATCTTTCACCTCAACCCCTTTGCCTTTCTTCACTATTGATATCACTACTCCTTCTTTTCATAACTTTGGCCACCCCTCTCCTCTCCATACTCTATTACACATTATCCATGTCCATTCCTTTGATTCTGTCCCCCCATATTTCCGTACTTCACTTGGAATCTGATCTATACCAGGTGCCTTTCCATCTTTCAATATCCCTCATACCTTAACTATTTCCGCCCTTGTAATGCCCTCCTCATCTGTTTCCCTACCATCTTTTCCTCCTTTCCTACCTTTCCTCTCTCCCCCTCCTAGTAGTTCCATAAAATATTTTTTCCATTCTACCATCTCAATATCCTGGTTTACTACTTTCCTTCTTCTTCTCCCTCTATTTACCACCTTCGAAACCTCTTCTTTCGTCCTAGCCTTCTCCGCTTCTTCTTCAAACCTTTTATTTTCCTCCTTTTTTTTGATCACACAAACTCAATATACTCCTTCCTTTTTCGCCTATATTCATTTCCACTACTTATCCCGTTTCTTCATTTTCTTAATTCTCTTTCACTTTCTTCTTCCTCTGTTCACAATTCTCATCCCATCCACTTCTATCCCCTCCTTCACTACCTTCTTTTTTGCTTGTGCACTCTAACACTCCTTTTACATTTTCTATCATTATTTACATTTCCTTGTTTGCATTCCCTTTCCCCGTTTTGATATTCCTGACATTTTCTTTAAACTGTCCTTTACCTTCCATTGACCAATTCCCTCTTTCTGCTTTCTTTAATTTTGCTTCCTTTTTAACCTTATTTTTATTACTTATTTCCCTCTCTACTGTGACTATTATGGGAAAGTGATCCGAATCTATATAATTCCCTACCTCTAGTTTCTTGAACCTCTCCCTTACCTCGTCGTCCGCTACAACATAATCAATAGATTATGTATATTACGTACCTAGGCAGTAAAGTTGAACTTTGTACTTTACTGCCGTGGTGCATACGATACTTTATGTGAAATAAGCAGAATATGCGCGAATTCACTTTTCACTCACTTCTTCCTCCTTGCTGTCACTTTACGTGCCGCTCGTTGCGGTACAATAAAGTTTAAAGATATTATTCATCGTTCGTAAATAAGGTGATCTTTTAAAAATAAGGTTATTATTCATTAAACGTATGAATTACTTTATGGATATAGCTTTGGCCGAGAAGGAAAATATTAGATTGGTTACAGTGCGCTGGTGGTGGGGGTCCGCTTGACGGCACCACGGGGGGTACGAAAAGGTCAGCCTGTACGAACGATCTCGCCTTGTAGTAGGGGAGCCCAAGCGGGGATTTTGGAAGTAACTTAAGCCTGACAGATTAATATAAGAAAAGAAACCTTGTACCTTTTTATGTACTTCCACCACATATGAACCCTTAATATAGGGGTGTGCGTCTAGGGCAGTCGATCAGATTAGTAAAAAAAAATCGATCCTTAAAAAAACTCGAGCGCATCAGATTTAAACAAAATAAGTTAATGACATGCAAGAAATAAAATCTCTATAATAATCTGACGATTTAAGGGCATGCTCTACAGTGACCACGTGACCAAACCAGTCCTCGGTTATGAAAATTTTTTTTGGTGTTCACCATGTCCAAACGCAATGATATATCGCTCTTAAAATTTGGAATATAGGAAATGGGACAATAAATTGCGTTTGTATATTTAGTTTGAGTAATAATTTTGAAAAAAATTATTCATGTAAAAAATAAATGTGTAATATTATTTTCATTTTTTTTGGTGCTCACTACGTCCACAGGGATTGAGATATCGTGTTTAGAATTTGAGCGATTAAATAAAAAGCACTAAAGAACGTTTGTATACATCAATATGTTTATAATTTCAAAGAAATTTTATTTATAAATTAATAAAATAGGATATTACCACTCGAGTCGAGCACTTTGCAGGTAATGTTTGGTTTGATGCATTTCAGATTTTTTGATTCGCGTATGTTGATAACTGACACAAATTTTGGACTAAAACGTCTAAACATTTTAAAAAATCAATATAAATAATAACATTTGCACATTTGTTGCAAATCAAAAAATAAGTATCTGCACACACGTAACCTGTCATTATTTTTGGAGCATTTTTAGCAATTTCTAGCGGAGAAAAAAAAAGCTTTCAACGTCGGTAAAGTAGAGATCACATGACTAAGCTCGGTTATGAAATTTTACACATTATTTTTTACATGGATAATTTTTTTTCAAAATTATTACTCAAACTTAATATACAAACGCAATTTATTGTCTCATTTCCTATATTCCAAATTTTGAGAGCGATATATCATTGCGTTTGGACATGGTGAACACCAAAAAAAAAATTTCATAACCGAGGACTGGTTTGGTCACGTGATCACCGAAGAGCATGCCCTTAAACGTGACATAAAGAAATAAACGAATCGCAAAGTTGAAAAAAAAAATCATAACCTTGAAATGTTCGAGCGCGGTTTTTTTTTCATTTGAAAGAAAAATATTTAAAAATTGTAGGAATAACATAATCTGCCGATTTTCTTAAGCCGAACTATCTAAAATTATCAATAGAGTGTAGTGTTTACAACTACAGAGAACTATGTATTTCCCACTCCGCGCCACTCTTTCTTTCTTACTCTTCCTCTATGTCTTACTCTCTCGCACTGCTACACACTGCTTTCTGCCGCCATGATGCCATCACAGCTGATCACAACATCACAACAACGCGTCTATGTACAACGGTTTATTTTGTTTATTGTGTTTTCACAAGTATTTTATGAATTTTAAAATAAAAATTAAAAAAAAAAAAAATTTGTTTTCAATTGTCAGATTTAAAAAATCCCTTCACAAAATTGTCAGAATATGAGTCAGCGTGAACAGTGCATCAAGCTAAAAACTGTATAAAAATCTGATGCGCTCGAGTATTTCAATGTCACGATTTTTTTTTGCATTTTGAAAAATCGGCTGTGAATTTCAGTCACGTTCAAATCGTCAGACTTTATAATAGGACATTTTTTAGGGTTCACTTAACATCTCTCTTGAATTTCTGACAAGCTCGAATGAAAATTTTTTTTTCCAATTTCCACCTCTTTGTACGGCCACCTTCCACTCGCAATCCGGCAGATTAATATCTCTGTGTGGTCAGAAGTTCGTAGGTCGTATACGCTATCAAACGCTGACGCGCTCGAGAATTTTTTTCTAACTAATTTTTTTTACATTTTTGAAAATTTATACACGCTCCCCCCACCACTAAAAGGGTACACATCATATAAACTTTTTTTTGTTTTTAATATATCATTTTCGCGATTCCTTAAGTCTTCAAAGGGTGGGAGAAAAAACACATTTAGCACGCTGGGCTCCCCTACTATTGGAACTGGTATGAAGATGTGTCGTAGATCGCCCAAAAAATAATTAAATTATGTTGCAAGTAGTATTGTTTTCATAGAAAAGTAGAAGTAGCTCATAGAAGTGCTAATTTCACGAACACTTTGGTTCCCGGTAGCAAATGTGTTTTGTTCCTCATAGAGGAAGCATTAGTGATTGTTTTGAATAATGAACAAACCAAAATCATCATTTTGATCAATTTAAAAATAGAAATTTACAAAAAGTACAGAATTATAAAATAATACAAAAAAATTTTTAAACACAAAGACAAATTAGACAAATTAAATTTTGTATTCGAAATGATAATTTTTCGAACTAGAAAAGAAAAGAGAAAAGTTCTGTCGCACCCTATCTCTTTCCCAGCTTTATGATTTTCTTGCCAACATTGTCAGAATTATTCTATTTGAAAATTTATGATCAAAAAGTCTTTTCTATTCATACTATCCAAGTCGAGCACAATTAGAGCACAATTTAGTAAAGTTTAGAAATTTCGCACGTCTTCGTTTAGAAATTGCAAATAACAAAAGTATGCAAAATGTCTTGAGCAATGTGTGAAATTTAGATTCATCACAAATACATGCATAAATACTTTCTTTAGTTACTCTTTATTAAAAAAAATATATCGGAGGCGGTTTGGAAATTTTGTTATTTTCGAAAATCTCATTGTCTGAGATGGTCAACGTTTTGGCAATATCCAGACGAAAGTCACGTATCGAGTTCTTATTTAGCAAACATTTATTACAAACATTTTCATCACAAGAAACTTTTACGGAAGAAGAAATATGCGATTTGGCAGAAAGTACACTGTTTCCAGGAAAGCACACTTCCACTGTGACCGCAAAACATTCTTCTGTCAAAAAAATGGTTACTGATGGGTAATGGCTCATTATACGTCTTATGACAAAAATCCGCTAAATCATATCCAATTATCAATGGTTATAAATTATATTTATTAAAGCCCCCCTGGCAACCCACAGTCCTGATCATCGCTGGTAACCTTGAACGTGTTGAGCGCGAGCCAGTGAGTGTGACTCTACCAATGGTGATGATATGATACTCATAAGCCCCTAACGTTAATACAAAAAGGTTTTTCAAAATACAAAATAGGGTTTATTTCATTCTGTTTTAACTATCAGGGGATCATTGTGCTACTGCTTTAATCAAGATGCGCTGAAGTAGAGTCCCTTTTCACAAAAAAAGGTGAGGTTTTTCATTTTCTTTTTGTCTAAACAATCTAATCTTTGCTTGTTATTATCTTCTGAAAATCAAAACTGTTCAGTAATAAAATGAAGTCCACATACAATTAAATAAAATTAATACGTTTAATAAAATATTCTTCATTTTTATTCATAAAAATTTGATTTATTTGTGTCGATATACATACAATTTATTGCTTATTATGCTAAGTGGTTTTATAGACAGAATGAAATATACACAATGAGTGAATTGTGTAGGGATGAAAACTTCTGAACATTATTATAATAAGAAGTTTTCGAGATTTCAGAGACATTTGATCTGAATTAGAACTGTAACTATAATATAAATGTAATAACTATGATAAATTAAAATTTGAATTCATCAAATCCAAAAGAAAATAGTATATTGCGTGACGAGGGTCGAAAGGCAACGATTTCACGAGTGTGAAGTTAGCTGCCCGAGCGAAGCGAGGGCTGATTTCACACTCGCGAAATCGTTGCCTCGCCCGAGTCATGCATGCAATTTTTCATCATATCGATAATCGAAAATTCTACTTGAGGTGCCTGTGGAGTGGGTCGACAATCAAATTTTCAACCCGCTCCACAGGCATCAAAAGTCGAATTTTTGATTCAGGTATGATGACAAATATCTTTTTTATTTCCAAATTAATTTTGCGACTCATACATCGTTTACTATTTCATTACTAGACTCAATCAATCATTTTCCGTGCCGAATATTGTAAAATGCATGTGCTATTTAGCCTCATGCAAAGAGCAATAGCTGTAAAAATTAGTTAAATATCTCTAATTTGATCACGGTCTATAAAAGTTGAATTAAATTTAGCTTAAAAATATTATTTATCTAGTTATGGAAACTATAGAATATTGATACTAAAATAGACCAACTAGAAATACTATATTGTCCTGCAAGTGTGAAAAGTAGTCAGTTCCAAACGAGTGTAAAGTTTTCTGTAAGTCGACAGATGTTGTGGCTTCCGGTAATTTCTGGTGAATCTATAAATTGGCGATAATTTCCGGAACTTTAAGCTATCCACAATTTTCTAAAAATTTTGGTAATTCATTGGTAATTCATTAGCATTTCATAGTAACTTATCTCTTCGGGCTGCTCAAATCCTATTTACTACTTGAGAAAAGCAATTATATTGATTGAAAAGCACAGCACAAGCGTTAACTTTCTACACGCTGTTCATGCCTCATAAAGCGAAAATTTCGTGCTTGCTTGGAGAAAAGTTTTTTTATTCTCAAAGATTTCACTACGATTTGAATTTTTTTTACAATTCTGAATGTTTCGAAATTCCGAAAACCGAAAATTTGAGATTTTTTTCAAATTTTAGATTTCAATCGAGGTTCAAACGCTACTGAATTTGATGTTCTACATCTGTTTCTCAGATTTTTTTAAATGACCTGCTATCACTCGGCATTCATCATTCTATCAAATGCAATCAAGTCCAATCATCAAGTTTAAATTGTCTGGAATCATCGTAATATTCGCGTGAAAGCCCATTCAGATGCGTAGCAACGTGTAATAACGTGTTATAGTAGCTTGATAATGCTTAATGAAGCGTGATTTTGGATAATAATGCCAAATAAGGCGTGACAGTCACGTAAAGACGCTTCATAATATGTAACACTGCGTAACAGTTGCGTGATAATCTATAATAACGCGTATTATTCACGTAATAATGCGAAAAAACGTGTCATGGTGGCGTAGTAATGCGCTATTGCTGGAAGTATTCCGCAATAACGCTCACGTCAGTAATAATGCGCAATGTTCGTGTGATAACATGTAATAATGCGTACTAGTCGCATAATATGCGTGATAATACATAATAGTTACGTAAAAACGTGTAATAGCGCGTAACAGTCATGTAATAACGTGTAATAATGCGTAATAGTTGCATGAAAACGCGTAATCATGCGTGATAACACGTACTAGTCGCGTCATAACGCGTAATAAAGTGTAATAGTCGGGTAATAACACGCTCTGATGCATAAGAGTCACGTTGTATAGAAGCATAATAATGCGTAATAGTTTCATAATAGTCATGTAATAGTGCGGAATAATGCGTAATATGCACTCGATAACGTGTAATAATGCGTAATTGTATTTCGCGCCTCTTCCTCGAGATCACCAAGTAGTACCCCCCCCAACTTCATGTCGGTACTGCCACATATTTAACGCCAAAACTAAGAAGTTTTTTCCCCTCTATACAATAATATCTCTCTGGTAATCTGACGCAACATTCATTCTTCTCATTTGTGTCGGTGTGTTCACTAGTGTTTTTTAGAAATGGGAAAAAGAAAACGTCATTATTCTTCTACTTCGTATTCTTCGTCTTCTTCGGAGGAAGAAGATGTCCGAAAGAAATTAAAACGACTAGAACGTGAATTACGTCAGATAAAGAAGCGTAAACATCGCAGTAAGAAGCGAAGTAAGTATAGTGTGTTCTGTTGTTCTCAGGGCGTCATCTGTCCTTTAAGGTCTTTTAAGGTTAGCGTGTCGATTGAATCGATGCCTCAATTTTGTTTATTATTATAAAAATGAATAGCTTGTGGTGATACAACCTGGGTTGGACTCAGAGTCAGGTCCAGTAAGAACTGGTCTGCTATATTTTTGCAACATGGGTTAGGCTCATTGTTACATTCAGTAAGAACTGACTTACCTTGGCTTTTATGCCTTCTTTTTCGTGACCTGGGTTAGGCTCAGTGTTATTTTCAGTAAGAACTAAATCATTTTATTTGGTGACATGGGTTAGGCTCATTGTTACATTCAGTAAGAACTAAATTATCTTGGCTTTTTTCGTAACCTGGGTTAGGCTCAGTCTTACTTTCAGTAAGAACTGAATCATTTTGGTTTTGTTGCCTTTCCGCTCTTTCATAATTTACAGTAAGGCATATTCTTTTTTCTCAGGATATTCGTCAAGTTCTGACTCATCAACGGAGGTCGATAACTGCTCAGATGATAGCAGATCCTCAGAGCCTGAAGAACCTCATATTTCTTCTAAGAGTACAGAGTCTTCGGTTAAAGATAAATCTGGTGATCCTAAGGACCCTCCATCTACCGAGGCACCAAGAGGTTTAGAAGAGAATATTCCTCAGGCTATTGGAAAACGACTCTTAAGTGACAAAGTCACTATAGCTCCAATTCATACAGATATCGTCGTTCGTTGAAAGGATATACTCAAAGAAGGTCTTCCGAAGGAGGAAAAGTTGGATCTCATTAAGAAATATCCACAGCCAGAAAAATGTGTCTTTGTGAACCTCCCAAACTTAATCCAGAGGTCAAAGCGTCTCTCCAAGAACCAGTCCTAAAAAGAGACGTCCGTCTTTTCACTAAACAAGAGCAACTTGCAGTTTGCTTGGCTGCTTTAGCTCCCTCAATTTCAGCTCTTTCTAATAACGAAGAGGTTAATAATTTGCAGTTATTAGAAAGTCTCAGTGATGTCGCTCGTATTCTGGTAGACCTTCAAAAAGACAAATCTTCTACCAGGAAATCTTTAATACTTTCCAATATCAATGCCTCATTTAAAGAGGTGTTGAGTTCTGCAACCATTGACGAATGAATTTTTGGCAGCAAACTGGAAGAAAGCATGAAAACAGCTAAATCTCTTGAAAAGACCAGTAAAGATTTGAAGCTGTCCAAAAATACTGGTACTAGTTAAAAAAACTCGAAGGGCCCGCCTCGTCATCGTCCATATACTCAATAGTCGAGCAAACAACGGTCATCGATGCCGAGCGGGCAACAGAAGCAGAGTTATCGCTCCACGAAGTTCCACAAACCCCAGACGTACTCAGGGAGATATCCTCGCAAAGGGAAATATTAGAAGATGTAAGCATCTTGACTGGACGGTTAAAATTTTTTGCCAATGCATGGGAGGAATTGACTTCAGATCAGGTCATTCTAAGATGGGTTAAGGGATATGAGATACCTTTTAGTAGACCTGTTGTCCAAAAGTTTCTACCTCGAGAGCCCTCTTGGAATGCAAAAGAGATAGAGCAGATCACTTTCCACTTAAATAAATTATTAGATAAGAACGCTATTAGAAGATGCGAATTTTCAGAAGATCAGGTTAATTTTGAACCTTAAGCGTCTTAATTTGTTCATAGTTACGAGTCATTTTAAGCTTGAAGACGTCAGGACGGCAAAAAATCTAATTTCAAAAGGATCTTACATGGCTACCTTAGATTTGCAAGATGCTTATTATATGTTTCCCATTGCTGAGAAGCATACCAAGTTTTTAAGGTTCTATTTCTTAGATCAGCTCTTTGAATTTGTTTGTCTTCCATTCGGTCTAAGTGAAGCCCCATTTGTTTTCAAAAAGATCATGAAAACAGTTGTTTCATTTTTAAGGAAATCTGGCTACTGTTCGGTAGTTTATTTAGATGATTTTTTGTTAATTGGATCTTATGTCGGTGGCGGAAGTGAGAACGTGTTTAGTGACAGGTGGTGAGAGAATTTTACGGATTTTGTGTGGAAGGTGTGAGTGGAGAGTCAGGGTGGAAGCCGAGGAGGTGAGTAGGGTTGCGTGGGGTGAATTGGGGAGATAAAAAGAGAGTTTCAGCGTGGGTGTGAGGTGGTATTTAGTTGGATAGGGAAAGTGAGGTTAGGTTGGCAAGTAATCGGGGGAGTTCGTGGTAAGGAGTCTTGGGCTTTCGAGGGGTCAAGGGTGGTTCTCGCAGAGTTAGGGGGTGTTAAGGGAGAGAAAGGGAGAGAAAGGGAGGGACTGTGAGGAATTGAAGAAAAAAAAGGGAAATAAAAGGAAAATTTGGCGGCGAAAGACGCCAACATTCTGCAGAGAAATCTGTCGGTTGCGGAAGGTACTGTATGGAGAGGTCCCAGTTACCGTCGGCAGAGCGGGAGGTGGGCAGCGAGAGTACTGGCAGTGCTGGTAGCGAAACTGACGGGGAGGGAGTTTTCCACAAGCCAAGACGGCCAACAACGCGTCGCCCGGTGTCGAGCGGTGGGTCGGGGAGAGGGAGAAATCGGGACGGTGGCAACGAAGGAAGCGAGAAGGTAAGGGAGAGATCGTCGAGCGCAAGCGGGATAACAAGTAGGTCACCCCCCCCCCCCAAAATGGAGGGGAAGTTGGAAAAGGAGGCTCTCGGGATGTTGTTAGGCGAGATCAGGGGGCTGAGGGAGGACGTAAGAGGAACCAAGGAGCAGATGGAAGGCATGAGGGAGGACTTGAGAATCAGAGATGAGAAATGGGAAAAGAAGGTGAAAGAGCTGAGAGAGAGAGTAGATGGGTTAGAGAGGGAAATAAAACAAAAAGAAGTTAAAATAAAACAGATGGAAGAGGAGATTAGGGTGTGCAAAGAAAGGACGGAAAAAAGGCTTGAGGAGGTGGAGGGCAGGACGGAAATGGAAATAGGAGATGGGGATAGCGGAGGCGAGATTAAAGGTATTTGGGAGAGGGTAGGGAATATGATAGACGAGAAAGTGGGAGAGCGTAGGAATGAAAAGGAGGAGAGGGCGGATAGGGAAAGGATAAGGACAATGGAGTTGAGAATGGAGAGAAAGGAGAAGGCAGACAGGAGAAATAATATTGTGGTAAGAGGGTTGAAGATGAAGAGCGGGGAAGAAAGGGAGGGCGTGGAAGCGCTGCTACAGAGCATAGGGTGGAATAAAGGCAGGGTAGGGAAAGTTAAGTTGGAGGGGAGAAAGGAGAAAGAAGTGGCGGTTATGGAGTTGGAGAGCTGGGAAGAAAAGTTGGGGGTAATGCGAAATAAAAATAGGATAAAGGATAAGGAAGTTTTCATCGATCACGACTTGACAAGAAAGGAAAGGGATGTACAGAGAACGCTGTACGACAGGGTTAGGAGGGAGAGGAGTGAAGGGAGATCGGCGAAGGTAGGATATCGGAAAATAAAAATAAACGAGAAAATGTGGGTGTGGGACGAGAAGAAAGAGGTGTTGAAGGAAGTGCAGGGGAATTTGTTTTGTAGGAAGTAGGGGGGTGGGGGTAATGCAGGGTAGAGGAGTTGTGAAGGTGCTTTACTGGAACCTAGCAGGGGTAAAGAAAAAGGATGAGGAGTTCTGGAGGTATATCCAGGTATTTAATGTGGTAGGACTGGTAGAGACGTGGGTGGAAAGAAAGGAATGGGATAGAATAGAGCCAAAGCTGCCAAGGGGGTATAGGTGGAGACTCCAGGAGGCTGTCAGAGTGAAGAAGAAAGGAAGGGCTAGTGGGGCAATTATAACGGGGGTTAGAGATGGATTAGAGGAAGAAGCTCACGGAGAGGAAGAGGGGGAGGGAGTGCAAATGAGGAAAGTGAAGATAGGAGGGGTAAGCAGTAAGTTTGTGACAGTGTACAATAAGGATGGGATGGAAAGAATTAAAGAAAGGGTGGAGGACCTGTTAGGTGAAAGAGAGGAGGGTATGGTGGTACTGGGAGGGGACTTTAACGCGAGGATGGGGAGGGAAGGGGGCCTTTAAAGGGAAGGGGGCCTTTAAAGGGAAGGGGAGAGCTTTGAAAGGAATTCGAAAGATAGGTTAATAAATAAGGAGGGGGAGATTCTAAGGGACTGGATCGAGGATAGAGCCTGGGTGGTGGCAAATGGTATGGCAACTGGGGACGAAGAGGAAGAATACACATACGTAGGTAAGGTAGAAGAGAGGAGAGTCAGACCATCAGCCATTAGGGTTGTGGATAAGGGGTGAGAACGGCGGAAGGCAAGGTGGGGAAGAAGTGGCGACAAGGGAGAGGGTTAGCTGGACGAGGGAGGCGATAGAGAAGTATAAGGAGCAGTTAGGGATGGTGCGCTTCGAAGGGGAGACGGTGGAAGAGATATGGGAGGATTTAAAAGAGAAAGTGAAAGGGTGCGTGCAAAAGAAGGTATTTAAAAAGAAGAAGAAAGGAATGGTGAAGCCGTGGTGGGATAGGGAATGTAAAAAGATGAAAAGGAAGGTGAAGAGGAAATATAAGAAGTGGGAAGAGGGTACTGCGAAAAGGAAGGAGTACGTAGAAATGAGGAAGGGCTTTAGATTGATGTGTAAGAAGAAAGAACAGGAAAAGGAGGAAGAGCTGGAGGAGGAGTTAGGAAATGTTAAGACAGAGGGGGACGTCTGGAAGATAATAAATAGGTATAGGAAGCGGAGAGTAGGGATAAGCGAGATGATAGGGAGTGAGGAGTAGAGGGAGTTTTTTAAAGAATCATTCCAGGGCTCGGATTCAAGGAAGAGAGATGATGGGAGTAGAAGAACGGGGGAGGCAGAGATGGAGGAGTTGAATGACGAGGAGATAGAGAAACAGATAAGGAAGTTAAGAAGGTCAAAATCAGCAGGGCTGGATGGGGTAGAGAACGAAGCATGGCTGTTTAGTACACAAGAGGTTAGGGAGAGGCTGAAGGAGGTAGTGAAGAAAGTATGGAGGGGGGAGGGATTCCCACGAGGGTGGAGAGAAGGGTTAATAGTACCTATGTATAAGAAAGGAGATAGGGATAGGCAGGAAAATTATAGAGGAAATACGCTAATGAATACGGCGTATAAAGTATACGCGATGGTGGTGGCGGAGAGGCTGCGGAAGGTTGTCGAGGGGAAAGGAATATTGCCGGAGACGCAGGCGGGCTTTAGGGCAGGTAGGAGTACTATCGACAATATCTACGTTCTGCAGCACATTGTGGATAGAGAATTAGCGAAGAAGGGGTCGAGAGTCTACGCGTTTTTTGTGGATCTAAAAGGCGCGTTTCCGTCGGTGGATAGGGGGAGGTTGTGGGAGGCGATGGTGGATAGGGGAGTGGAGAGAGGCCTGATCGAGAGGGTAAGGGAGATATATGAAGAGACCAAAGATAAGGTAAGAGGAGGACAGGGGATTTCGGAGGGATTCTGGATGGATAGGGGGTTAAGACAAGGGTGTCCAATTAGCCCAACGCTTTCTGCGATTTTAATTGCGGATATGGAAAGTAAGCTGAAGGCCGGAGTGGTAGGAGGAGTCAGAATAGGAGGGGTTAGAATTTGGTCGCTAGCGTATGCAGATGACATAGTGTTGTTGGCAAAAAGCGAGGAGGCCTTAAAGGAAATGATGAAGAGGTTGAGAAGATACCTGGATAAGAACAGGTTAGAACTGAATGCGGAAAAGTCCAAGGTTATGGTTTTCAGAAAAGGAGGTGGAAGGGACAAGGAAGGGGAGTGGAAGTGGAAGAGAAAGGCGGTGCAGGCGGTGAAAGAGTTTGTGTACCTGGGCTTCTTGTTTCGGAGGAATGGCGGAGTGGATGGTCACATAAAAGAGAGAGTGAGGAGTGCAAATGTGGTGATGAGGCAGGTGTGGGGGTTGGGAAAGAAGTTATTCGCAGATGATTTTGGAAGGAGAATGAAATTGTTTGACTCACTAGTGATGAGTGTGCTATTGTATGGAGTAGAGGTGTGGGGGTGGAAGGAAAGCGAAGAGGTAAATAGGATACAGGAGAGATATGTAAAATGAGGAGAGAGAAGACAGCAGGGGAAGAGAGAATAAGAGCGACAAGGTTTAATGGGAACTATGTGTGGATTATGCCAAGGGCGAGAGCGCAATATTTGTGTGAGAAAGGAGAGAAAGGAAGTCAGGAGCTTATAGCGAGGATGAGATGTGGGTGCATGGAGGGTTTCAATAGGTTCTGGCTCGCTAGGGAAAAGTGGATGTGTGAACTATGTGGGAAGGGGGAGGCAAGAGTGGAGCACTGGTTGGAGGAGTGCGTAGAGGTGGAAAGGAGTGAGATAAGCATGGAGGTATTGATGCATGAAAGGGGGGACAAAAGGGCAGTAGCATGGGTGAAGGGAGTTTTGGGTAAGATGGAGAAGAAGAGAAGGAAGGAGGAAGAGGAATGGAGAAGGAAAGATTGTAAATAGAGGAGGAAGTAAATATAAGTAAATGTAAATATTGTAAATAGTAGATAAGTATTAGGTAATAGCCGCGGAGGCAGAGTTTGGTAATGCGAGACAAAGCAAGAAAGTAGGGACATGCGAGCGAGGCGAGGCGAATCGAGGAAGGCAATGCGATAAGAGCGAGCGGCGTTAGAGATAAGGTGTGGAAGGATGTTAGTTTTAAGGGTTAGCTCTAAGAAAATTCTGTAAAAAATGGATGTGTAAGCAAGTCAATTTTTTAAGGCCAGCAGGCTGAAGAATAAACGTTTATCTATCTTTTTTAATCTTACAAAAACTATCTCTTTTTTAGAAAAGTTGGGGTTCATTTTTAATAAGGGAAAAAGTAAGTTGATTTCATCCAAAATTTGCCAATTTTTGGGAGTGATAATCAATTCAGAGAAGTTTTTGATTGAACTTCCAAAAGACAAAAAAGATAGGACGTTAGATGTGATTAAAAGATTTAGTCCTTTGAAGAAATGTAGAATACGCGATTTTGCATCCTTCATTGGAACACTGGGTTTTTGCTGTTCAGCAGCTAAATATGGTTGGGCCCATGTTAAGGATTGGGAAAGAGAAAAAATCAGAGCCTTCAAAGTTTGTTTTGGAGATTTTTTCCGATGCTTCAATCTCAGGTTGGGGTGCCTGCTGTAAAGAAGAAAAGATACACGGTTTTTGGAATTCTAAAGATCGCACACATCACATCAATTATCTGGAGATTCTCGCATCGTGTTATGGTCTAAAGCTAAAGGATTTAAGGACTGCAGTATTCTTCTCAGAATAGAAAATACGACTGCAATTACCTATATTAATAGGATGGGTGGAACTCAAAGTAAGAAAATTAGTCATTTAGCTAAAGAGATTTGGAATTGGTGCAAAGCTCGTCAGATTTGGTAGTACGCTTCGTACATTCGATCTAAAGATAACTTCCAAGCGGATTTTGAGTCTCGACGTTTGGAACCTGAAACGGAATTCGAGCTCTCAGATTCTGCCTTCCAAAAGATAAGCACCACTTTTGGAGTCCCTGATGTTGACTTATTCGCTAGTAGAGCGAATGCTAAATGCGATAGGTATGTTTCCTGGAAAAAAGATCACGGATCAATGTGTATAGATGCCTTTACTATCGACTGGTCTCCATTCTTCTTTTACGCATTTCCACCTTTTGCTTTCATTTTAAAGGTTTTGCAAAAAATTGAAATCGAGGGTTCTCGAGGTATTCTCGTTGTGCCAGATTGGCCTTCTCAGCCTTGGTACCCGCTCTGCATGGAAATGTTTGATCCTAGTCCTATAATTTTTAAACCAGACATTTATCTACTTCACTCTTCTGCCAGAAATCCACACCCTCTGTGGCCTCAGCTTTCCCTGGTTGCTGGAACTTTGTCAGGGAAGCGTTTATGAAGAGAGGCATGTCTGCAGAGACGGTCAAGATAACAACGTCCTCAATCTCAAAATCAACACTTCGTCAGTATGAAGGTCCCTTGAAAAGGTGGTACGAATTTTGCCAAAAGAAAGGTTTGGATCCGTTCGAAGCTAATATACCAGAAGTTCTAAGCTTCCTTACAACTCAATTTGAAAGATGAGTTTCTTATGGTTCCATAAATTCCTATAGATCTGCGCTAGCCTTAATTTTGGGTTCCGATATATCAGAGGACCCAGGAATTAAACGTTTTTGCAAAGGGACATCAAAACTTCGTCCACCCGCGCCTAAATACGATTCTACATGGGATCCTAAGGTTGTGCTTGATTACTTATCTAAGTTTTCTCCAAATCTAGACATTTCTTTGGAGAACTTATCTTATAAACTCGTTACACTTCTTGCTTTAGTGACAGGTCACAGAATCCAGACTTTATCACTTATTGATTTAAATAACGTTAGAAAGATAAGTACAAAAGTGGTGATCCGTATTCCAGCGCAAATTAAAACTTCAAATCCGAAGACGAAGCAACCTGTGCTCACTCTTCCATTTTATAGCGATAAAAGGATTTGCGTAGCTTCAGCCTTGGATGCCTACATCCAAAGAACAAAAGTTCTTCGAGGGAGTCATACGAGTTTATTTCTTTCTTTTAAGAAGCCTCACAAAACAGTCGGTAAACAGACACTTAGTCGTTGGATAAAACGAGTTTTGCGAGACAGTGGAATTGATACGGATATCTTTTCCGCCCATAGCACACGTCATGCATCAACTTCGGTAGCTAAGCGTTGTGGTGTCAACATTGATACAATAAGAGCAGCCGCAGGCTGGTCGAAAGACTCGCAAACGTTCTCAAGATTTTATGACTTAAATGTAGCAATTGATCAGAGTTTGTTTCCGAATACAATTTTAAGTTTGCAAAAGTTTCATTAAAGGACTTGTCTAAAAAACTGTTTGCCGCAACGTTACTTTGAACATCTACTTGGTGATCTCGAGGAAGAGGCGCGAAATACAATTCATCGATTAAACGAACTTACCTGTAAGTGAAGTTCTATCGGAATTGTATGAAGAGCCTCTTTCGAAGAGATCACTCCCACCCCTTTTTATTTTATTTTAAACCCTTCGGCTGTTTTTCTCAGCCCCCTGTAGTTGCGGCAATGCTTTAACGTTGCGTCACATTACCAGAGAGATATTATTGTATAGAGGGGAAAAAACTTCTTAGTTTTGGCGTTAAACCCGTGGCAGTACCGACATGAAGTTGGGGGGGGGGGGTACTACTTGGTGATCTCTTCGGAAGAGGCTCTTCATACGTAGCAATGCGTAGCAATACGTAAGAGTCGAAGCACGAGGCGTAATCATGCGCGATAACATGTAATAAGACGTGATAGTCTAGTGATAATGCGTGATAAAGCGTAAAAATTTGCGGAATAGCGCGTTTTAATGCGTAAAAGATGCAAAAGAAGGCGCAATGATGCGAAAAAGTCGCGTGACATCGTGTAATAATATAGGTGCTTTATAAGTTTAAAAATTCATAATAATGCGCAATATTTGCGTTATAACGCGTAATAGCATGTAATTCTCGCGTGGTACCGCGTAGTTATGTGTAATAGTCACATCGCAATGCGTAATAATGTGTGATATCGCGTGATAATGCGCCATAACGCCTATTATTGCGTAATAACTCGTCATAATGCACTGTGAAAACTATGGTTCCATTTTAATTGAGCATCACTTTTTTAGCGTCCTGTTATAATACCAAATCGTCTTGTTTTGATGCCATCGTTCGTACTATTTTACTTTGCTAACTTCAGATTGAAAAGTGGTACGTACGAGAGAACTAAAATAATGCATAGGGTGTATTGTTTCAATTGCTTGCAACTTCATGCTTTTATGAGAATTCTTCATTGTTTAAATTTTCTTTGCTTTTGAAATGTGATAGAGAAAATAGAAAATGAGAAAAAGAGAAAAAGGTGGCATTATTTTAAAAACAGGAAACTGGTGAATAAATATGTAATTATTACATACTGATAAATATAATAAATATTAATTAGTTATTTGAATATAGGACAACGTTTAAATTGAAAATGATGCATAGAATTAATTTTTGTAATTGTAAAAGTTACAAAAGTTTGTAAAGTCGTTTTGAATTATTATTCAGTAATGAAAAATTCATATTACAATGATTGAAAAGTAATGAGGTGGATGTTCTTCCAAAGGTCCTTCCTGGTAGCCTAGGTGCTTAAATCACATCTTTCTCGGGGAAGTAGGGTTAAGGACTGAAATTGGAGATAAGCGGATGGCTTTTTACAATAAGTGTATTTGGATATTATTTTTTATTTTTAAAAAGCTATTTAATTACATAATAAAATCATGACAAATTTTTTTAATCGTTTTTTTATCTAAGTGAATAAATTTTGGAAAATAAAAAATAATGTGCAAACAGACTTACATTAAAAAATAGTTATTTTTTTAATTATTGAAAAAATAAAGTTTCGTCCTATGCAATTGGTACTATTGTTTGGCCCTCGGCTTGCAGACATCTTGGATTTCCCCCACCTAACCTGAAATACCTAATTTAGATATAATATTTTTATTGTTAAAAAGCTATTTCAATCATGAAAACTTACAAGGAAAAATAATTTTTGTCTGAACAAAAAAATAAAGTTTTGTCCCATGCAATTGGTATTATTGTTTGGCCCTCGGCGTGCAGACATCTCGGAGTCTTGGATTTCGCCCACCCAAACCTGAAATACCTAATTACGACTTGTTACGATCCTGAAGCAGTGCTCCCAACGCGGGCACCTTGCACTACTGCGCATGCGATGCATAAGGCGCTTCATTGGCTGCCGTTCGCGCGCTTATTTGAAATGTTAAAAAATACAATTTTTTATATTTATTATTAATCATCAAAAATAATTTTTTTAACATGTTCAAGTGGTACGTGGATGGGATTTAATATATTCTGAGCATAAGGTTGTAAAAAATAAAAAAAGATTACATTAAATAACATGATATTTTTTATTTTCGGAATATTCATTTTATGTTTTAACCTAATGCTCAGAATATATTAAAAAACTATCCACGTACCACTTGAACATGTTAAAATATAATTATTTCTAGTAATTAATGATAAATTTAAAAAATTGTATTTTTAACATTTCAAACAAGCGCGCGAACGGCAGCCAATGAAGCGCCTTATGCGTCGCATGCGCAGTAGTGTAAGGTGCCCGCGTTGGGAGCACTGTCCTGAAGATCCTGAATTTCATTTGACAGATTTAGGTTAGGTTTATACCAGCGTGTTCACACGACGTGCTCGCGAGTTAGATTCACATCTCGTTGATTATTTCTATGTACTTAACTGAATTAAAACTATAAACGATTATCATTAATTCCTTATAAATGTTTTTTGGAAATTATGCTTATTTTGTTAATTAAACTCGAAGAAAATGAACAGAGAATCCGAATCCGAGGTTAAAAAGACCCCAGCACGTCAGGATTCTGACATAACCTCAAAAAACATCATAAAAAATATTTTTCTGGGTCTGGAGGTCAGACCATGTTTACTATATGTTTTTGGGGTCACTGAATCCGAATCCGAGGTCCAAAAACCCCAAGCACGTCAGGGTTCTGAGGTAACCTCAAAAAACCTCATAAATTTTTTTTTTAAGTCCGGGGGTCAGACCATGTTTATTATGTTTTTGGGGTCACTGAAAAAATCGTCTGTTTTTCAAGTGCCCTCCGCGTGAAGAATAACCCATATAATAAATATAATTATTATATCTATATATTACAAACAAGTAATATGATATATCATAAAATATTATTTTGTATTACAAATAACGAAATGATATATGTTTAAAATCAAATAGACTTTCCAACCAAGCTAAAATATTTGAAAATTTTTATTAGAGCCGTGCAGTCGTTTATTCGAATTTTTAAGACAAATTCAAGAACGCTTGGAACATTGGATTTTTCGAAATAGAAAAAAATTTAACTGTACATCAAACCGCCTTGATTTCCTTGAATTATTACAATTTTTTAAATCAAAATAACTTTTTGTTTGTGTAAAAATGGATCAAAAATTCAAGTAGAATCTTCGAAATTCGACTTGTTCGAATATTCGAATTTCAAATATTCAACTTGAGTTTTGAAGTCATTTTTTTACAAAAAAAAAGGAGTTATGTTGATTTAGAAATTTTAATAGCTTAAGGAAATCAAACCTGTTTGATGTACATTTAAATTGTGTTCTATTTCGAAAAAAACAACTTTCCAGGCGTGTCTAAATTTGTATTACAAATTCGAATAAACGACTGCACACCTCTAATTTGTATAGTCACTCTCAAAGAAAGACCATTAAAGAATATTTTCATCTTTGGCAACTTATTTTTGGAAGTCTTTATTTAATCAATTACGAATTAGAATTAGGTTTCAGCTAATTTCGATCATTTCTTTTTCTGCATATTAGCTTTTTTTTTGGAATCAGCTAAAGAAATTTTAGCAAACTGGCGCATTCTATTCTGCAAATATAAGTGAAAAGTGTAGGCCAAAACTTCCTTCCCATGTTCTGCACAAGAAAAGTAAAACTTGAGTTTAGAAAAATCATTCAAGATTAAGTCAAAAACATGACTTTCAAAGAGTTTAAAGTTCGGGTACTGGAGATTGTAATTTTGATATAAAGTGATTAATGTTGCCACTGCATGATTAATTTGGATTTGACCTACACTTTCGTCGCTTGCAGAATAAAATAGTGCGGATTTGCAATCAACGCAGTTCCTCTTTTAATTTTTGACAAATTTTACCTGTAATGTAATACATTAAACAATGATTGTGAAAATGGCCCGGTGGAGTTTTCTACTACTGTTTTTATGTTTATCGCATTAATTATGCCGATGTGTATCGCTGCGGGGAGCAAATCAAGTTACAAAAGTGAACTCGCAGAACCCGAATATGAAATAAATTAATTATTCCGTCGTTTCGAAAGACCCAGCAATTAAAGCTTTATGGCAAAAAGCTTTAATTCTGCAAAATTTTACCGTGAAAGCTGGCCAGTTCGTTTATAGTAAACATTTTTTAAAGGAAGACATTCTCCACGAGAAAATCCTAAAAGGACCCGATGGCACTAGTTTGTTAGAGGTAAATAATTATATATTTACTGTAAAATCGGAATCAAAATTTACAAATAAAATAAAATAATTTTTTATTCAATAAACTGTATTATTAGGTATTTTCACTTACTCGCTTCAAAAAAATTCGGTTTGTTTTCCCGCCAGCAAGTGCAACAACAAACACAATTTATTCATATTGTTAGTAATTTTCAGAATAAATAATATGTACCAAGTTAGTCTAGTCAATGTCTTATTTGAGTAGGATACAAAAAAGTGACGTTAATTTTAGGATTAATTAGAAGGCTACAAAATGTATGATACTAACCTCAATTTTCCTTCTTTAACAATTCATGCGACCAAAATCTTAAATTAATGTACTTTTTTTAAACGAGTAGTAAGTGAAAATACCTAATAAATACAGTTTATTGAATAAAAAAAAATTACTTTTGTTTAATCTTTAAATTTTGATTTCAGATTTACGGTAATTACATAATCACTTACCATTCTCAAAATAGTGCCATTAGGTCCTTTTAGGATTTTCTCGTGGAGAAAGTCTTTGCCATAAAGCTTTAATAGCTGGGTCTTCCGGAACGATGAAAATATTATCTTTTTCATATTCAGGTTCTCTGAGTTCACTATTGTAACCTGATTCGCATCCGGGATCGATACACTTTGGCATAATTAATGTGATAAATAAACTTAGAAACACCAGTAGAAAACTCCACAGGGCCATTTTCACAATGATTTTATAAAGAAACCGTTTTATTGTTACATTTTTAAGAGTTTGTAACGACTCTACATGACGAAAGCCATATAACCGTCAAAACAACACGAAAAAAGTTACAGTGACAGTTGACGGACGTTTGACGTTCCCATGTGCTACGTTACGTCATTGAAAATTGATCCTCACTTCAGTCCTGTTTTGATACAAAAAAGTTGTACTAAAACGTCGTTTAGCGGCATCAAAATAAAGTGGCATTAGAATGGAGCCACCCGAGACTATATTTTTGGAGGACTGTTTCAGTACCGAAAACTAGCCTTGAAATGATACTTTTTTTTACAGTGTGCGTAACAGTCGCATAATAATGAAAAATTATTCAAGTTCATTGACTTTTTCGAATCAACCTTTAATTTGATTAAATTTCCGTTAAATAATTAGAATTTTCCTTGTATTCATGTGAAATTTTCAGAAATCACTACAAATTTTATGGAATTCACTATGAATTATTTGGAATTCATAATCATCTCTTGGGAATTCACCATAAATTAATTAGAATTCATAATAAATGCTTGGCATTCTTCGAAACTAATGTCAAAATATTTATAATTCTTTGAAATTGTTTAAAGTTCTCGGAATTCACCTTCAGTTTTTGAACAGACCCTTAAATTTTGTTGAATTTACTTTGAGCATGTATGCATTTCTTTTTATTTGAATTCTTTTTTTCAAAGGAAGTTTAATTTTCGTTATGTCCAGGATTACCGAAAATATTTCTGCTATGCTGATCACATTTCGGTGAACCTAGACGTGGTCTTTTCTTTTTTTAAATTTCGCATGAAATTTCCTTTCAGAGATCTTGTCTATAGCTAGAGAATTTTTATTCACATAATTTCTTCGTCTACCTGCGATCACGTATTATTTAACTGATCATGTCTTTAGTTCGATATTCAGTTGAAATATCTTGGGTAGTCGATAAAAACCTTTTCATTCAACTGATTACGCAAGATGTTAATTCTTTTAATAATTGAAACTTCTGGCTTTTAATGAACTTTGTTATTGATAATTCCATTCAACTTCATCGAATTTACTTTAAATTCTTTGGATTTCTGTAGAATTCATTAGAAATTCTATGGAATTCAACATTAATTACCTATTATTCATAATTAAATTTCCGGAATTTACCTTGAATTCTTTAGATTGATTCTGAATTGACGAGAAAGTTTATGGAATTTACTATATATTCTTGGGAATCTATAATTTAATTTTAGAATCAACAATGAATTCCAAAAAAATTTACAATGCGATCTTTCGGAATTCACCTTAAATTATTTAAATTTATCGAATTACTGGACATTCTGCAGAATTCACCCTGAATTCTTCATAATTCTTTAGAATTTACTAACAAGCTTTTCGAAATTCACAAATCAAACTTTGCAATTCACGAATCATACTTCATAATTCACCATGAATACTTTGGAATTTATCATTATTTCTTGGAATTCATTCGAAATTTTTTGGAATTCGTTAGTGTTGGAAAAACCTGTTTTCCGGGCATCTCCCCTACATTTCCTGTTTCCGTTTTTTCTGTCCGTACTACTATGACAACGCCTGTTATCTTTCGAAATAGCTTCGAAAAGATCGGGCGTGTTCTTTGATAATTATCAAAATGATTTTCTACTCTTGAATAACAAAATTTGGCTTTTATTGTGTTGTTGCGTATTTCGAAACTCAAACTTGCGATAATTATAAATTCTATGGAATTCACAACAAAATCTTAGGAATTCAGCTAGAATTATTTAAATTCATCCGATTTTTTTAAAATTCTTTTGAATTCACTAGAAATGCTATAGAATGAATTCTTTGGATTTTTTAAGACTTTATTGTGAACTCTTGGAATTCACAAATTGAACTTCAGAATTCACCATGAATTCTTTGGAAGTCACCATTAATTCACTGGAATTCTTTAGAATTCATTCTATCTTATTTGTCATTCTTCGGAAAGAATCCAAAAATATTTATGTTTTCTTTCAATTCCTTGAAGCCCTCGGAATTCACCTCAAATTATTTGAAAATAATAAATAATAATCAACGGCCATACCACGCTGAAAAACCCAGTTCTCGTCGGATCACTGAAGTTAAGCAGCGTTGGACGCGGTTAGTACTTGGATGGGTGACCATTCAAGAATTACTGACATGAGTGCTGTTGGCACATCGTGGGTGTGGTGAGACCACACTTGTAGTTATTTATAACTACAAGAAAAACCTAGAAACACTACCCGAATCGGGTAGTGTCACGCCTACCCTGAAAGGGAAATGGTTTAATGGTATATATATATATATATTGATTTCTCTGTAATTGACCTAAAATTTTTGTAATTATCTAATTATTATGTGAATAATAATTGTAAAAATCGAATCTTAGAATTTCACCTTGAATCGTTTGGAAGTCTTTAAAATTCTTTAAGAATTTTGAAGAATTTACTATAAAAGTTTGGTAATCATAACTAAAGCATTAGATATCACTACAATTTGACCTTAAATTATTTGAATTCATTGATGTATTTGCAATTCACCTTTAATTTTTTAAACCTTAACAATTCCTCTATATGAGCAGACATTTTATCTGTGTTACAAAATAATATACTATTTTATTTTATTTCTTTATTGGTATATTATGATCTAACTGATTGTGCCTTCAGTTTGAAAAAAACTCAGATAGAATATCTTTTTTTAGTAAATGAAAACCCTTCCATTAAACTGGTTATGCGAATTTTTCATTCTTTTATTAATATAAATTTCTCACTTTTCATGAATACCATTATTGTAGTCTTCCTTTTCCTTGTTATTTATTCAATTTATTATTATTCATTTCTTCATTTTCAATAAAACTGTGAAGAAGGAGAATGCTTTCTGAATGCACTGAAAAATAATTATTGTCTTTTATTTAACGAATAATTATTAGTATATATAGTATTTTTGGAATCTCTTAATTTCATCGAAACGTTCAACTTCAAATTAAAAATTAAGGTAAATAGAAAATTTCATAATTTCCTTACCACGCTGAATGTTTGCAATGAGAGTACAAAAACACCGCCTGCTTGAAGAGAACATGGACGAGAACTTCTAACCATTAACAATATAAAAAGTTTTTGTGTTTTTAATGGCATCCGGTACCACTGCGAATTATAACTGAAATCAAGAATTTTTTATAAATATGATTATAGACTCGGACATTTTTCGAAGATCATGCAGACTTTTTCTGAAAAGTTAAAGTCAGAGTTCAAAAAGCATAATTTCTTACAGCAAGTTGACAATATTTTCACTGGCATCTATTATTTTTTGACCTGGCAAGCAAAGGTAGAAAATGGAGACAATTTGGGCTACTGTGTACGGAAAAAATTGCAGAAATTCATCCATCACGCCTAATTTTAAAATGGTCTAGAAAAAAGAAAGTGCTATAATTATTGATAGAATAGGCAGATGGTCATCTGAAAGAAAAAAAAACTCTAATTTGTAAATTCAATATTTTGCAAATTCATAAAATTTTCCTTATGGGCCAGAAAGTTGAGATGAATTTTTCATAGGTACAGGTTTTAATATTAAACAGCAATAAAAAATTGGAAATGATAAAAATTTATTTTTATTAATTATTTTTTTACAACAATACGAATTTCGTACCTTGTGAAGCTTTTCAAAATCGTAAATTTTATAATTTTTTGTAAATAATTTTAATGGGTTTTTTTGGTTTAAACTATCAAGAGATTTCATGTTCGACATATTTACAGTTTAAAAAAGATGTGAATGTTTGCATTTATTTCCATTTTAATATCGTTATTTACTAATAAAAACTGTATCTGAACAAAATTCAATGTGAGTAATCTGAATAGAATAGGATATTCCATTTTTCAATCATCCATTTTATATATTTCAGATTCTAATTTATCTTAATGATTTTTAGTAAGAACGAAATTTAATTACCACGTATCCGGTTATGCTTAGTAAAATCATACTGAGTCCAACTTGAAAAAATAAAGATCCTGAGAAAGCCGCGTCAAGCGTTTGTGCATATCTTTCATAATAAATAAAATTAAGAATATTTCATCCATTGGTACTAACGTACACTATCTCCACAATAGGAGAAAAAAGTTTCTGTGGGCAAATCAATTTTTATCCTACACTATTTATTCGATCTGGATGTTTTTTCAAAATTAAAGCTTTTTAAATTTCACAAAAATGAGCTGTTTAAATTTTTCATAAAAATTTGGTTAATTTTTTAACCATCTAGAAATAATTTTCAGGGTATTGGATTAATTTTAATAACAGATTTGAGAGAAATCTATATCTTTCCGATGACTATTTCCTATGAAAATTTGTAAATGCACAAGAATTATTAGTA
The DNA here is from genome assembly GCA_932195095.1 of Andricus curvator. Classification (NCBI taxonomy): domain Eukaryota; kingdom Metazoa; phylum Arthropoda; class Insecta; order Hymenoptera; family Cynipidae; genus Andricus; species Andricus curvator. The sequence continues at coordinate 9,144 of CAKNYM010044433.1, read as the reverse complement.
AATCAAACAATTAATATTAGTCAAATAATTAGCAATTGTTGTCAATTAGAAAAGTATTATAGCAAAGAGCGAAGCAAAGAGTAATTGGGAAGACATTCTCAGGTGATTCCGTAAAAAATGAGCCTATTTGTTGAAAAGTGTACAATTCCTGAATTCGTTTACAAAAATTGTTCGAATAATTGCCAAATAGAATCTATTTTGAATTAATCTTGTTGAAAAATTAAGTTCTCTCGTATTTTTTACCAAAATTCTGGATTCACTACGGATATTAGATGTTTTTTAATAAATCTGAAAATCTTTAACAAAAATCGTACTTCTGAAAAGATAAAATAAATTCAACTTTGTTGCTACATAAAAAATTAACCGAATTGTTTATGAAAAATTCCAAGACACAAAACAGTTCGAAATTTAAAAAACTCTTATTCAAAAAAATGTCACAGAATCGCTTTGGGACAGAATACATATGTTGTTCTTCAAGGGGTTTAGGCGACCCCTATTTCACTGATTAGAAAAACATTTTTTGACTAAGTTATGGGTATTGGAACTTTTGAAGATTGTGACGAAGTTTATAAAAAATTTGTTGACATATTTATAAAGTATTGCAGCAATTATACCAACATTTAATTATCTCCAAAGGCCTTCGTTTTATTTCATCCTTATTTTTTCTGAGTTGGTACTAATGTGGTTCATTTATTTGAAAAGAGTGTTTCTTGGACCTGTGTCTTGATAAAGAGAAAATTGAATTTACTTGTATCAAATAAGATAATTTTCATTTTTTTGCAATACGAGACGGGATACGGAAAAAGTCAAAACAGCTAAGTTTTTCAGCTTGAAAACTTATGAATAAACGTTTATAAGCACTTTTATCTATCTTGTGCTTTTTCAAAATTCCCGCTAAAATATTAATGAAGTCGGCTATCATTCTATTTTTATTGAAACAATAAAATTCTCTAATCGGAACAACTTTGCTTCTCTGACTTTTTTCGTCTTTCGTCTCGTTATTGCAAAAAATTCGAATTTTTATTTTTCGTAGAAATAAATCCAATTTTCTCTTCTTCAAGACCAGGGCACAAGAGACACTCTTTTGACATAAATGCACCATAATAGTATCAACTCACAAAAAAATACAGAAAAAAGAAAACGATGTTCTTTTACATAATTGGTGGATTCTGAAATTGAACGAAAAGATCTATCAGAATCAAAAAGAAAAGGTCTTATTTCAACATTGTTTCCAATATGGTAGTACGTTAAAAAAAACGTCAAGACATTTCTTATAAACTGCGTCACCAACTTCAAAGTTAAAATAGTGGAAAAAACTAAATGTCTTTTGTTTGAAGAATTTCAAGAATCTATTTTTTGTTTACTGGCCTAGAAAATTTTCAAATTATACTTTGCAAATAATTCATCTAGCATTTGTTAGTAAATCTTTGATCATGTCATGTCTCTTAAAAATTTTGTAATTTCTACAAAAAAAGTAACCCGACTAGTATCCGGTCGGCTCCCGTCCATGAAATCTAACCAGGGGTAGCCCGGCCGAGATCCGATTAGAAACCTTCTTGTATTAGGGCCAACTGGGGCAATTTCTGCACAGGGTCAAACTTGGTACAAAAAAGTCGCAAAACTTCAAAGAACGACTGTACTGTGAGGTCTAACGACCTCATTTTTCGCATGGAGATGTGTTTTGTGTGTCTAAAGCAAGGAAAATTACTGAGAACTCTGAGAAAGATACTCATCATATCGTTTCTATGCAAAAACATGCAAATTTAGGCCTTTTGATTTAAAAATTCTAAAAATTGACTCAAATTTGGCTCAAACCCAGTATACAGAATCGTACATTTTTTGAAAAAGAGAACAATTTCTTTAGAAACTCATAGGGTCAATGTAAAAAATTATTCACAAATTTAAGTCAAAACCAACATACGAAATTGAAAATATATTTTTTTAAATTTTAAGCGTACCCGTTCCTACGAAACCCTTAAGTGGGGGTGCTTTTCGCCCGCTTCTTGAACTGAGTTGACTAAATGTTACTGATATCGATTAAAATATAATAAATAAAGATGTTAAAAAAATGTGTAACTATTTGCACATTTTTGAAATTTTTCTATTTTTTTGTACCAAGTAATATCTTTGTATTATCTTATGAAATTATGAAATACTCACCCGATATTTTTTCGGTGTAGCAATATACACCCCAAAACTACTTTTGTGAGACTTTCATCGTCTTGGAGAGAACGTCGTTCTGACATTTCGGAATTGCCATTTTTGTCTTGTAAGATATTCTCGAGTCGATACCTGCAAATTCGTAAATTATTATGAATAATAAATTGGCAGTCCACGACTCGTCCTCAAACATGCTTGAGGACCAGATTGTACGCACGGTCTGGCCCATATGGAAAAGGAAAATATCATTTAGATTTCATTCATCACTGCGTAGTGGATAAATTACACTGGAACCTGGATTGAATATAATTCGGGCTTGGCCTGCAATTGGCCTTGAATCTATTTACAGGGTCTCCAAATGTAAACAGTCAGGGTTGTGTGAACCATTTCCTCATACTACGTAATATATGCGCGTGGGTACCCGCACACTGCCCCTTTAACCCACGCTTCTTGTGTTTCATGCTTGACTGAACACCGTCTCTTGACCCCGAGGGGCTCCACTCTCAGCCTGAAACCGCTGCGGCAGCGCTTCTCGGAATTAGTAAATCCGAGCTAAGTAAATCCAGGTCCGAGTGTATTCTTTATTTGACTTTAAATAAGTTCATATATTTCGGATTGGGGGGTTCAAAGGTATTATTCATCGTTCGTAAATAAGGTGATCTGTTCAAACCGAGGTTATTATTAATTCATGGCATGCATTAGCTCACGGGTATAGGTTTTCCCGTGTACGGAAAATACTAGAGGGGTACCAGTGCGCTGGTGGTCGGGGACTGCTTGCCGTCATCACGGGGGGTGCACGAGGGTCATAATGTACGTACGATTCCTTACTGAAACACGTATGACGACGAGTCATGGAATGCCCAGAAAAAGGAATAAAATAATATAGCAAGTAGTATTTTTTGCATAAAATAGAATTTCTTACCCAAGAATTGCGAACATTCCACAAATATGTTCAGTGTACACTACATACATTGTATCAGAAGTTAATAATACTGTTATATTAAATATAGTCGTTAGCTGTTCATGAAATGTAATAGGATAATAATATGTATCTTCATCGACAAAATAGTTCGATTTATAAGTCCTTTTTCTTAATCTCGTTACATTTAAAGGTTTGATAATATTGAGAAGTTGAGGTATGTAACCAGTAAGTAAGTATAAAATCAATGTGAAGTATGCGTAAACTATAAAATAATAAAGTTTCAATTCTTTTAATCTGAAATTATACATTATGGTGCCTCATGGAATACTTTTTTTGTTATTATTATTATTATAATACCATAAAGCCATTTCCCTTTCGGGGTAGGCGTGACCTACTCGGTTGGAAAATATTAATGTGGGGAAGAAGGTATAGATTTTTCAGATTAATCTAGAATTTTCCTGTTATTCATTTAAATAACACATTCGTTCTGCAACACTGCTCCGACCCAGGTTGCTGATAAATCTCTCTAGCGATCACCCCAAGTGAAGGTCTTTTGTTTCAGGCGTCATTCACTCTACTCAAATTCTTTTTATAAACTATTTTTCGCTACACTTTTCTGTCCTGGCATACTTCTCTAGCTTCCTTCACGTCCATGCATTTTTTCATGCAGGCTCTACTGTTTTTATGGCTTCTTATTTCTTTTCGGATTAAGGTCTCATTCACACATTCTAAACATTTTTTCCGCGTTCTGCCTCTGGGCATACTGCCATTTACTTTATCTTTATACACTTGTTTTGTTAGTCGTTCATCTTTCATTCTTTTAACATGTCCGAACCATCTTAACTGATTTCTTTCCCATGTGTCAACTATTGTCTCTTTTCTACCACATTCTTGGAGGATTATTTCGTTTCTCAGTTTGTCCATCAGTTTTTTCCCAGAAATTGTGCCCAGAGGTTTCATGCCAATCGCGTTAATTGTACTCTTATCCTTTTCTTGACAGGTCCATGTCTCACTACCGTATAGCACAGTCGGTAAAAATATATGTAGAATTATGCATTGCCATTTCAGCTTCCATTGATATATTTTTACTTCTGAGAATGGACCCTGCTCTACAGATAACATTTTGACCCTGGTTTATGTGTCTATCTGAATCCCCATCTATCTTCCCGTCGCTAGTGAATAGGCTGCCTATATATATGTACTTATCAACTTGTTCTAATCTCTCATCATTTAGGGCAATGTTGCACATTGCTTTCTCACCTTTTCCTTCAAACACTATGATTTTTTGTTTGTTTACGTTAATTTTGAGGCCCATGTTCTTCATGCTTGTATGTAGTTTGCTCATCATTCTTTGTAAGTCTTCGATTGATTCTGCTATAACAACTTTGTCATCTGCGAAAGCTAAACCACTCACCCTCACTGTCTCGAGATCTACACCTTCTTCGTCGAAGTGGGCCATTCTTAGATACTTGTCCATAAATATTATAAATAGCCATGAGGACATAACGCATCCTTGTTTAACGCCTTGTATAATATCGAACCAGTCACTCAGTTTCCCATTCACCCTTACACTCGCTTTGTTACCTTCATATATTGTTTTTATTGCTTGTAAGAGCCATCCATTGACTCCGTACTCTTTGAGGACTTCCCAAAGTTTACTTCTATCCACCTTGTCAAATGCTTCTTCTAGGTCAACAAATGCATAAAAAACTTCCTTTCCTACTTTCAAACTTTTTTCTGCGATCTGTTTCAAGCTAAATATTTGATCCGTACATGATCTTCCTGGCATAAATCCACTTTGGACTTCCCATATCTTTTCTTCTGTTATTTTCATTACCCTGCGGATAAGAATTTTTGAGTATATTTTACTGACGGTACTTAATAAGCTAATACCTCTATTTTATTGCAATTACTTTTATTTCCCTTCCTTTCGTATATTGGTACGATAATCGCTTTTCTCCACTTGTCTGGGACTTCCCTCATCTCGGTACATAAATTTATCAATTCGCACAGCCTGTGAGGTATGTACTAGCCAGCGTATTTAAGCATTTCAGCGCTAATACTGTCTACACCAGCAGCCTTACCGTTTTTTAAGTTCTTAATTATATCTCCGACTTCAGTGACACAGATTTTCTCAATAGGGTTCAAAGTCGTTTTGTATTTTCTTCTCTTCTTCTGTTCTGATTTTATCTTTTCTTTCCTTAACTAGACGTTTAACTTTCCTATTTTTGTGTCTGTAATCATTTTTGAGCCTATTTCTCTCCTCATCGCTAAGACCTGTGATGTTCAACATTCTCTTGTACGCTTATTTCTTTTCTGGCCGGGCTGCCTCATTTTCATCATTTCACCACGCATCACCAGACTTTCTTCCTACCACTGCCGCACCACACACTTCAATCGCAGTTTTAACAATGATATCCCGTAACAAAGTCCACGCGCCCTCTATATCTTTATTGCTTCTAAGCGCCTCCCAAGTTGCCTCATCTATGCGTTCGTTTATCTTATTCTGAAAATCTATTTGCACTTCCAGTTTCTGTAAATTTTCAATCTTTATTCGAGTTTGTCTCGTTTTTTTTGTTCTCTTTCTTCTCCATCCCCGCCCTAAGTTTATTTTCGAGACTAAAAGGTAATGATCAGTATTGCATTCGGAACCCCTCATGACTCTTGTATCTTTGGCTAGTTCTCTTAGTCTTTCATCCGCAATAACGAAGTCAATTACACTGCGGTTATTTCCTTTACACCAAGTGTACGTGTGGATCATTTTATGTCGAAACCAAGTATTGGTAATAAATAGGCCCTTTTCTAAGCATAAGCTAACTAATTTTTCCCGTTATAATTTTTTCTTGAATCCCCAAAATTACCTAGCACCCTTTCTGTATCTGTACTCTGACATTGGACGCCGACCCATCCGTTCATATTTCCTAGCAGAATTATTTTTTCACTTCGATCGCAAGTATTTATTTTATCATTTAAGTGTCCCAGAAGGCGTCTTTGACTTCTCTCGGATCGCTATTTCATTCATAATCAATCCGACCTCTTGACTACCATGTGATTTACTATCTACTCCTGAGCATATTTGAAACCCACCTTTCAACACTCCATTTTCTATCTTTCTACTTTTGCATCCCTCTTTCCTTATTTCTGGTACACATAAAATATCTAGCTTCCTTGCGTCCATAGTTTCTCGTAATTTTCTTACCTTAAGATCATTCATCCCCCTAGCATTCCAGACACCCAGTCACCATTCATCACCTGAAACTCGACCTTTACATTTGAGAGAAAATTATTCCTTATCATTGCCAGATTTTTAAGAAAATATTTGGAGGTAGTTATGGAGGTTTTTGTGCCAAAAATTCGGCGTTATAAGGTTTTTTATTGTATTTTATATCTAGAAAATTTAAAAAAAAGTATGTTTGGTCTACAGAATTTTACGAAATTTGAGGAATAAGTCAAGTCAGTTTAAAAGATATTTAGTACTTGTAGTAGTTTGGAAGAAATTTAAAAATATTTTATAAACTTTCAGAAATCTTTCAAAATTAAATAAATTTCTTTGAAACCCTCCAGATTCTTTTTTGATAAGTTCGGAAATCTTTTAAAATGTTTCAAAATCTTTTTGAAATTATTTTCAATTTTCGAGGAATCTTAAGAATTTTTTTATTCTCTTGCAGCTTTTCAAATTTCATAAATGCTGGTAAGTGTAAAATTATTTTTGAATCTTTTTGACAATTCTAAATATCTCTTAAGCTTACTCGAATTATTTCTAAAAATTTTTAATCTGTCAAAATCGGCAACTTTTGATTTGAAATCTTCTTCATACTTCTTTTGAATGTTTAAAGTTTTTAATAATCTTTTACGTTAATAATGATTTTTGAATCTTTTCAAAACTTCTAAATATCTTTTAAAATTTTTTTTATATTGCGTAAAATTTTTGAAAAATCTTTCAAAATTGAAAAAAATGCCTTGAAAACTTCTAGATTCTATTTTGAAAAGTTTAGACATCTTTTGAAATGTCTCAAAATCTTTTCAAATTTTTTTAAAATGAAAAATCAATAAAAAATTTCCCAGAAACCTTAAAAAAAAATTTATTCTCTTAAAACCTTTCAAAATTCTTAAAAAGATTCTAAATTTCTTGCTTTAAATCTTCAAAAACCTGCATTTTCTTTTAATTTTTTTGAAATCTTTTGAAGTTTAAAACGATTTTGGAATCTTTTCAAAAGTTCTGAATACCATTTAAAATTATTCGAATTTTTCGTACCATTTGTGAAAAAGCTCTCACAATTTAAAAAATTGCATTAAAACTTTCAGATTATTTTCTGGCTATGGACATCTCCTGAAATTTCTTGAAATCTGTTTAGATTTGAAATTATTTACTTACTTTACTTTTTCTAAATGCTAAGAAATTAATTAAAATGTTTCGAAATCTTTTTCCATTTTCTCTGAAAATTTATTCTTCAAAATCATGTAAAAACTTCGCCATATGTTTTTCTTTCACTTAAATAGAAAAAATGAAGTACCACAAACTTTCCTTTTCCATGAAGTTATCGATTTTTTAATTTTTTGAGAGAACTGCTATTTTTCAATTGTAGGACAAATATTCCTTAAACTTTTTTTACAGCAGCACAAATTGTTGCCAGTCAAGAACGTAATATTTCCAAAAAGTTTTATAAGTAAATATTTAAAAACTTCAGAAAGTCAAATTTTTGACATAAAAACCTTCCCAGTGACCTCTAAATATATTTTTTCAATTTGGCAAACATTGGGGATCATTTTCTAGCCAAAAGAAAGAAATTTCCGAGTCAAAGTTTTAGAAAATATGAAAAAAAAAGGATTTCATGACAAGGACCTACAAACATAAGACTTGCCCCTTACCTACGAATATCAGTGATAACTTTCTTCCTTCATTGGAAAATTGTTGAAAGATATTAACTTCTGGTCCAGATACTAATGTCCAGTTTGATTTTATTTCATCCAAAAGGTATTTCATCTGCAAGAGAAGTTTACTTCATATAAATAAAAAATAGGTATATTTAAAAATGAAACAAAGTTTAGAAAAACTGTACCTTTTTTGAATGTATAATAAAATTGAATAATTTTGATACACACGTTGTAGCCATAAAGACAGCTGTCAAAATGTTAACTGAGTCATCGAAATTATTTGAAGTTACGATACCACAAATCTGCCAAGGACGTCATATTTTAATTGAAATAAAAGCTTAATTATTCCGAGTAAAAGTGCAATATATGAAAAATTCTATTTTCTAAGTATAACAATATAATTTTTTTAAATAATAGGAGTATTTAACATTTTTGAAACAATAATTAATAATTTTGAACTGAAACCGCTTAAAATTATAAAAAATATATTGAACGTTTTCAAATTGAAAAAGTTCCAAAAGAAACAATTTCAAATTAGAAACTTTTAAAATTGAAAAAGAGACTCAAATTTTTTTAATTTACAAATTTCATGCGAAAGGAGTTGAAATAGTGTAATTTCTAATTCCAAGCGTCCAAACTTGAACAACTTTATTTTGAATTGAAGAATCCGAGAAATCCATAAATTTAGATTAAAATTGCGAAAATAGTACGATTTCAACATGTTTGAAATTAAATAATTTTAGATAAGAATTCGGAAAATTGGATCATTTAGATTTAAATATTCGCAATTGTGTGGTTACACTTTTAAACGTAGACAATTGTCTGGTTTGTGAAATTCTTTAAAATGGGAAAGTATCAAATTGAAAGACTTGATAGTTGTACAATTTTCAGTTCAAAGGATTTGTAATTAAACGATTTTGAATTGAATGCCTGCAGAATAAATTCCAAACCATGAGAAATCAAGACAGTAGTTTCTAAAATGAAAGGCTTGAAAATAAGAAGATTCTAAAACCACAGGTATCAAAACTTGAATTATTTTTTTTTTCTTGCAAAGTGTTCAAAATGTTAACACATTTCAAAAACAACGAAGAAAAAAAACAATTTCGAATTAAAAAGCTTACAATTGTGCCATTTCAAACCTTGAAATCATATATAGCAACCTTTTTGTGTATTATTTTACTTTAATC
>CAKNYM010044432.1:64008-108149 GCA_932195095.1 Andricus curvator | reverse complement strand
TCCCATTATCATTACTGACGTCATGCAAACTTTCCGACCCTATTGTAGGCCTATACATCGGTTCTTTTCCAATTTTCGCGTTGAAATCTCCCAATACTATTTTTGCGTCATACGTTGAGAACTTGTCAAAAACCTGTTCGATTGTTTCGTAAAAAAGATCCTTAGTATCTTCGTCTTTGTCCTCGGTGGGGCAGTGCACGTTGATCCACACCTGTTTGCTGAAATTACCCTTTAGTACAATATATGATAACCGATCGTTAATGAATTGAATGTCGATAACCGCTTGCGAAATTCGTTTATTAATGAGAAAACCGGTTCCCAGTCCGAACCCCTTAGCTCCCCCATAGTGAAAAGTATAGTCATCCTTAGAAATTGACGCGAAATCGCCCGGCCAGCAGGTTTCTTGAAGTGCTATTAAGTTAGTACGGTATTTGTTTGCTATCTCAATGAGTTCGCTAAATCGGCCAGTATTCAGACTACGCGCGTTCAGAGTTCCCGCCCTTCTTTATTTTACTGTAGTTTTTTGTTGTTGCAAGTTAGCCATGGCAATTTCATGGAAATCCGCACGTTAGGATCTTATTCCGATCGTAGGTGAGTCCACAGTTCCAGAAGTCATAACCCCCATACCTCTCTGGGTATAAGTATGGGAGCTTTCCGACTTTGACAAGGACCGTGTCAACTTGTCGTCAGACACATTACAGTTTCATCCTCGTATCCTAACATCCCCCTGCAAGGCAGCGCGCCTACTGGAATCAATACCCCTTTGGCCCTGTGCAGGCGAATCATTCCACACATCCCTTGCGGGCAGTGTCATCGCTGCGGTGTCCAATGGGGCAGCAGGATTTTTCCCTTACAAGATTTTTAGTTTTGGTTCGGGTAGTGTTTTTAGGTGGATACACGCTGCAGCTCGGCTTGCCAGAACCCACCCATTGCGTATGAACGCGAATGGGTGAGTCCTCCCAAGCCATGGTTGTCGTGTACCTATTTTCTACCAGTGCAAGCTCATCACACCCATGATTGGTTCCTATCGGCTGTCCGCGACTGCTTATTCTTGTATTCGCAGTTTACCTTAGGGGCTGTTCAGCCTTACGGGCCGTTCCTCTATCCGCAACCTGAGGACGCGCTACGTAGTGGTGATATAGGAAACCCACCGAGCAGGATTTTCTACTATAGGAGTATTATCTACTGTAGAGTTGTTTTATTGTTTCAATAAAATTTGAAATGTTAGAGAATAGCGTTTTTTTCCATTAAATATTTCTATTTTCCATGTTTTCCATTCCTATAAACTTCTTTTAATAAATTCATATATTTCCACTAAGCAATTAGTAGAAACTTTATGAGAGCCGATTTTGAAAAAACGGTTTCATGTTTTTTATTCAGACGGCATACGTCTCTTACATATGTCCCAGTCCTAAATAAATTCATATATTTCCACTAAGCAATTAGTAGTTTTCCACTGTCGAATTAGGAAAATTTCACTTTTAGACTTAAAGAGGTTCTATCGAAAAATGCTTAGAAGCAAGTTTGTATGGCTTTTTAAAAATAGCAAAAATTCTTTCTCCTGCCTTATTTTCTAACCTCGTGTGGTTTAGGCTAGAGATTTAAATTTGTTATATTTCGTTAGCATTTCTAACGATACAAATATAACCGTCGACTATTATCAAAGATGATTAAATAAGCGATTTTTTATATCCGTTGAAAAACAATAAAAAGAGGGGTAGGAGCGGCTCCATACTCCTTTCTACATTTTTCAAAAATATAGATGTAAATATCCGAAAATGTCTTTTTTAGAGGTAAAAGTTGAAAAATTATTGACACACGTAGTTTCTGACAATGAATTTTGCAGACATTTTCATGGAGATAATGGCGATCAGCGCTTCAAAATAAATCGATACACGAGGTTTCAAAAATATGAAAAATTTATGAACTTGTATTCTAATAGTTCCCAATTCCTATCGAAGTCGTGAGTGTGTTTATTTATAAAAATTGCCGCGTCGGAGTTCTGCGCATCTTTCCGATCAAATGTATTATAAATAAAACTATATGTACCTCTATAATAGTAAAAAAAAGCTCCAAGGAGGAGAAGTCACCACCCCATTGGTGCCTATGATAGTTTTTATCGCAGTAAGTCCCAGAGATATCATTTATCTGAAGTTGGATAAAAACGATGCAAACAATTGAAAACTACAATTATCTGAAGTCCGATAATTTTTATCACGAGGCAGATAAAAATTATCTGTCGCCGGATATTTGTAGTTGTCAATTTTTTGCAACGTTTTTATCCAACTTCAGATAAATAATATTCCTGGGATTAACTGTGATAACAAATGCATGATTTCAAACGAGTTTTAATTCAGGTACTATACAGGTTCTGTCTTCTACTCTAAAGCTACTTCTTAAGAATTCCGGAGAATTTATGATGAAATCCACAGCATTCATAGCAAACTGCGTATAGAATTCTTAATAAAAAATTATAATAAAAAATAAAATTTCAAAGAATTCAAGGTGTTTTCCGAAGATTCAATTGTGAATTCAGACGATTTGATTGTAAATACCAAAAAATTACTAGCGAATTCCAAAGAATTTGAGGTGCACCTTCAATTCTTTGTAAACACAATAAAAATGTTCCCATAGTTTTTATTGTGAGAGGGCCAATTATTATCATTCTGAAACCTCATGCAAAATATAAGCTCATAGGTGTACAATAATTTTTGCTATTTACCTCTGAAGTCACATTTCAAATCAAGGTCACTCATTGTTCATAAATATAATAGCGGCATATAAATTCGTCCAATGATGTCTCGATCAACATGAAGAAAGGAAAAAGCATTGAACTAATTGTTATTTTTACTTGACAAATAAATCAATATTTGTCGCAAACATGCGTCTCATTCTCATCCCTAAAAACAAAACAAAAAAAAAAGTAATAAAAGAAGTGAGTTTAGTATCGTTAAATTAATTTTTTTTAAGATGGAGTCTACACTGCCGGTGCCGGCAGTTTTCACGAAAAGCGAAATACGAACTAAAAGAGAATTACGTATATAGTCATGCAAATGCCTGAAAATACAATTTCTAAAGTCAAAACTGATCAAATTATGTTTTTAAAAAGAAAAATAATCTGCTAGCATTTTTTTCATGAAATTACGGTAAGCGTAGACCAAGTATTTTCGGTGTGAATAGGAGTTTCTTTAAAACATAACCAATTATTAATTTGAATCACGAAAATTGCTCATAATTAGAATGAAAAATTATCGATTTTATTATTTGATTGAATAGATTTTGAAACATAAAAAAATATCAAGAAACGCTTATGATAATAAATTATTTTTTATGAACCTTTTTTTTTAAAATAAAGCTTCGTCCCATGTGTCTAGTGTTATTGTTTGACCCTCGGTATCGGCCATCGCGCTAGTTGACGTCACAGCCATTTTGAATCACGCGTGACCTGCAGTCGCAATAAACGCACTGCGCAACGTAAGCGCAGTAGGTCCACCCGCTAAAGTTGGGATAGTCTGAGCAAATAATCGATATTTCGTTTAAATCACAAGAATTGTGTATAATAGTAAACATTATTTTTGCGACCAGCCACAGGGGTGCCTACGCGCCTCCACGGGTCGTTAATCGTAATTCTTGAGTCCCGAATCAACGATAAAGAGTGATATATACATAGAACGTTCCATCCAAAGCACCAAAAGCAAAAAACTAACAAAATAACTCTTAAGATACGTGGCCTTACTCTAAAATACGCCCCAGTCCCCTCCGTATGCTTTAAATATGCTTTTTATAGGTACCGAGTATTTACACTTCGCAAAAAAATGTAATTTTTTCAAGTTTTAACATTAGAAATTAAATTTGCAAGCATTTTCATGTCCATCTTCGTAATCAACGCATTGAAATACATCAGCATACGATGTTTTAAAAAATGTTATAAACACAACATTTTTCTTTTTAAAAACGTGGTGTTTTAAAGTTTTGACCTCGCAAATTGTTTTTTTTTAATATAATATATTCGTCATCAGTGAATAAAAAATACATCCCTACACGCTTTTCGGAACTTCACACCCGGGGGGAGAAGCAAAACTTGCCGGCTCATTTGAACATATGTATACCATTAAGCCATTTCCCTTTCAGGGTAGGCGTAACACTACCCGATTCGGGTAGTGTTTCTAGGTGGATAGTTTCTTGTAGTAAATAACTACAAGTGTGGGCTCACCACACCCACGATGTGCCAACAGCACTCAGTTTTTCTCGAATGGTCACCCATCCAAGTACTAACCGCGCCCAACGCTGCTTAACTTCAGTGATCTGACGAGAACTGGTTTTTTCAGCGTGGTATGGCTGTTGGCCAAATACATAAAAAGAGAAATATACTATAAAATACAAATTTTCGGTACGCCTTGGGGGGCGCCCCCCCCCAAGTAAGACTTTGGCTATTTGAAGCAAAATTTAGATAGAAATAGCCTTGAGTGCCCGGCTGTGTACACTGTAAAACGCCGATTCTCAAAAGTACGCCGAATTCGGTGTAATTTTGAGTTGCAGCCAGTTTTCTGTGCATGCATTTCGAACATACAGAGAAAAGTTATGTTTAAACTTAAGAAATTATTTCCTCATTCAGATTGTTAAATTTGAAGTGAAAGTATCTTTCCAAGAAGTAAAAATTGATTTAATTTTGAATAATCACTTTTTTGCTTCTTTGAATTAAAGAAATGATTTGTTTGATACTATATTTCTTTAATTTAAAAACAGTTTTTTGATTCAAATAAACTACTGGCTGAAATTAAGGAAATAATGTATTTAATCTTATTATTATACACCACAAAAATCAGACCGCTGCGCAGGCATATTCTCATCGCGCGCAGCTCGCTCGTTTGAGCGCGTCTATAGTGCACACTTCATACGGATTTCGCGCTTCTTGCTCGGATATTTATTCTTTGCACCCGGCATCCTTCAATGAAACTTTAACAAAAACATCTCTTTTTAGATCACAGTATAATGTCAGACAAATAGTGTTTCCTCTATACCACATTCTTTGAGAATCCTCTCATTACAAACTTTGTCCATTAGCGTTTTACCGAATCGAAATCAACCACCGGAAGAACACTGGAATAACAATTTTTAGCAAAATCAGTTTCGTTTTTACAGTCTTGAACCACCATATGGGATCCGCAATTTTAAATTTTGAAAGTTTATTCAAATTATCATTTTATGAAGATGACTGAAACTTTTTTACATTCAAAAACTGAAAAAATGATTGTGGTAAAAACTTGAATTAATTCCATATATCTCAATCTAATTAATTTTCCTCTTTCTTATTAAAATTAAAAAAGTATATTCACGAAGCTTATATATTACTTGAAATAAGTTGTTCATTTCAGTCTGAATAGTTAACATTTTTAACACAAAATTTTTTTTTCAGTTTTTGAATGTTAAAAATATTTATCCTAATGGGAAGCAGAAGATATGCTGCGATATTTAAATATTTTGAGTTGTTTTAGTCTTATCCAAAAGATAATGCACTAGTACAAGATTGGTTTTTTCTTCAGTCCACGCCAATTTTCATGTGTAAAGAATGGTTTTAATAATTACAATATATTGGAATTACAACCAAACATTTTTTCCTGATATACTACTATAATGAAAACATGTCTCCTGATTGGTTATCATGACATATAATTTAGTATAAATACTATTATCGTTACTAGAACTTAACGTTCCGCCTAACGCGTTCCTGTCAAACACTGGTGTTATTAGTATTATTAAATATTCATAGAATGTAATATTTCATGATGTTCTAATAAAAAAAACTGATGAAAAGCAACACAATTATGCTATTCGACTCTGAATTTTGGTTCATGGTCAGACACATCTTTTTGTATCCTCCAATTTCACCAAAAATTGGAACACTATCATTACAATAGATCGACAACCTTGTTCGTGTCCCTTGCGTACATCATTGAAATAGTGTAGTAAACAGTGCATCCTTCCCTCTCCAAAGGATTTCACTTCAATTGTCATAATCGTCATGCTCGTTCGTATTTTAATATAGCGTCTGGTAAATCTGCGTTGAGCATTGTCGGGACGCGTGCTACTGTTAGGAAAACCTAATTACGATAGGAAGCAATTTGTCGTTTTTCCCCATTTTTTAATGTTTATTATATTGTTACGGAGAAACGATGTGCTGGCAAAGAAGGCCATTTGTATTGTCGCGGCTCGCGGTTCGAGTTAATCTGACTATTAAAATTGAAAATAAAAAGATAAAAGAAAAAAGCAGATCTCGCATAGATAACTAACTTTCGTGTGACTTTTCGCACTTGGATGTGCATAAATATAAGACTGGCAGCACATTTAGATTCAGAAAGCTCTCAGACGTGCTGTGTGATCCTTTGTATTTTTTTTTGTATACCATAAGCAATAATGAAGCAAATACAAAGAGAGATAAGTTTAGGATTTTTGCTGCTGGAGTGTTTTTTATGTGAAAGTGTTCTTGGTCAGGCACCACCAATTTTTGCGAGTGGGAATCAAAATCCAAATCCGGCTCCAAGCTCACCGAGTATGTATAGTCTTTCTTGATATTTAATTGTGGAGGTGAATATTCAATTTTTGACATTTAAAGAATTGAAATATTTCACCCTGTGCATTTTTTTATCTCAATGGTTCTATAGTTCGGTTTTTCAAAAATGTACACAAGTAACAATACTCATTAGGAATACAATAAATGTTTTTAATATTCACTTTTTAAAATTAAATTTCTAAAATATCCAATTCTCGATTTCATTGATGTTTCGTTTTTTATGTAATACTAACAGAGCTTTTTATTTGTTAACCTATGAAAAATAATTTTCTTCTTAATTTTTAAATCAAAAAACGAGGAGTACGTTACTAATAAATGCAGGTGTACACAAAAATAAATTGTTAGTGGTGAACACCTCGACATCAAAAATGAATTCTTTTATTATTATAATATTCTATTTCAAATTTAAACCATAAAAATTCGACAAGCAATTGTTTATTCTAACTATTCAAAATCAACCAATTTTTAATTGAAAGTCTAATATAAGAATTAGGTTATGTTAAAAAAGTGCTTTTATTTAAGTTACTTTTCAAATTTTCCTACGAGGTTTTTTCTTGTACTATGATACAGAACATTTTTTTAGAGTCACGCTTTTTTATTTAATAAAAAAAGTTGTTTGTTGTTTGCCCTAACAATAATAAACAATTTTAAATGGAAGGCCCTCCAGAATAAATACTTTGAAACTTAGAGTCTTCCAAAAATTAATAATTAAAAATTAAAAAGGCGTTATTAAAAAGATTCAGTAATCTTTTTATTATTTCTTAATTATTATATTTTACATTGATAAAAAGGGACTTAAAACTTTTTTATTGGCCGATCACGTCAGCAACAACTTATTCCAAAAATAATTTTGATACTGTTACTTGGAAATTGTTTCTGGTTTTAACACTTGTTTAAACGAAGACAAACGCAGGGTGACCATTTTAATCGAAGAAAAAAAATTCCCAGTAATTTCCCGATTTTTTCCCGATTCGAAAACATTTTTCACGGTCTTTGAAATTAAAAAATTCGAAATCTTAAAGCTAAAATTTTTTCATTTGAAGTAAACAAAAATGAACTGCAAACTGAAGCTCTTAAAATATAACTCTTTTGAATTTTAAACTTTTAAAATTGAAGCCTAAAAATCTTTAACTCAGACATTTTTTATTTAAACTCTTAATAATTTACGCATATATAAAATGGAAGCTTTCAATAATTTTCAATTAAACCACTTTAAATTAAATGTCGGTTTATGAATAGAGTATTCAAAGATTTCTGGTTAAAAAATATAAATCTACGCTATCGTTTTCAATGCCCTAAAATGAAGAATGAATCAAGAAATTTGTAAGTTTTCGAAATGATATCATTTTAAGCAATTTGTAGCTAAAAAAATTAAAAATTGAACGATTAAAATTTGTTTTGTTTTTACTGAATACTTTTTAAATTAGAAGTTAAATTATTTTTATTTTGAATAGTTTTAAATTAATCATTATTCAATTCTTATTTATATATAAAGAAATTCAACACTTTCGCTTACAAATTAAACATTTTTAAATTAAAACTATTAAAATTGTAACGTTCAAAGTTTAAAGCACTCTGAAGTTTTAACGATTAAAGGCTTACTATTTCAATCGATTCAGTTGCAAATTATTTAGTTTTGAATATTTGATTTATAATTGCTAATTTTAAATGAACAGTCAAATGTTGCAAAATATTAAGGAATTATTACTTTTGGTGATAAATTTGAAATTAAATGAGTTCAAAATGGAATATTTTAGACAGAAACAATATTTTGATAGGATTTGAAACTGAATAAAAGCGTCTTGTAAAACTAATGATTATTCAATTTTTGACACTCGAAATACAGTTTAATTTTGAAAATTAATAGTTAATTTATATTAATACTTCATCAAATTAAAACGGTATTCATCAACAAATTTCAATTTTACGCTTAAGAAGGAAGACCTAAAATGTAAAATTTTTGAAGTAAAAAATTGTACAATTTCGCACTATAAACTGAATAATTTCATGATTAATAAAGTTAACACTTGAACCTTAAAATAAAAAAAGTTGAAATCAAACTTTTTTTAATTGCCTTATATCACGTGATATAAAATTTGTGCTATTTCAAGTGACTGGATAGATTTTTCTAAAAATTTATAAAATTTCCGCCGTCAGTGAAATGATTCACTGTCATTTTCCGGTTTTTCCCGGTAGTAAAAAATCCTTAGTCATTTCCCGGTTTCCCGGTCCACTGGTCACCCTGAATTGGTTGAAATAAAAAAGTTCTCGAAACTTTTTCTTCCCTTTTTTATAGTATTTATTATGGATTTTTTAAAACTTTTGAATCTTTCAGCCCCATATATTGTAAATAATCCTGGAGTCCCGCTTACAAATCGTGTATGCAATTGTGTAGTTTTTGGAACATGTACTGGAATAGTTGTTAATCCAGGATCTGGTTCTATCGATATTCGCATTGTAAATCAGGTACGTAATCAAAAAAATTAGCCAATTATAATAGAGAACATAGAATAGAGTTTACAATTTTACATATAGAATTAAGAATGGATAACAAAATAAAAAATATGTAAAAAACCTTTTTAAAAAATCTTCGTTAAATTGTCCGTTTACAACATTTTAAATGAAATGAATCGGCTCTTTATATTAATTTTTTGATTATTTGATTTTTCGAACTGAATGGATGAACTTTATTTCCTTCAAAAATATTTTCGAATTTCGTACAAAACTATTTTTTACCACGTATCTAATAAATTATCTTTTAAATCAAGTATACTTTTAATTTTGAAGTATTTTTGTTTAATTCTCTTACGTAAAGTGATAATAATATACTATGTCAGTAATTCTGAAAACTGTAAAACTTTTCGCCTTTTTGAAACAAGCACAAAAGCGGTTTATAATTTAGTGTCTTTATAGACTTATACAATTAGTCACGTCCTCTTTTTGCTTTGAAAATTGCTAGGTAAAATGTACATACAAGGCACGGACTCTTTTTTAAATTCTTTTAATATACCAGAATAATATTTTTGTATATTTCTATACGGTGGAAAGATATCGCCACTGAGACTTTTTCAAAAATTGAGATCCGCCTATCTCTCCCACATCCACCAACCTCGCCGTAGCCTTTTCATTATCTGCCGAGACCCAGCCCATTTTTGGCCCCTCCAATGTATAATAATAATAAATAGAAAAATCTCGCCACATGTTAATTTTCCATTCTCACATCTTGCAAAATTTCTTGAAAAGTTAATTGTTATTCATATTAAATCGGAAAATCTGTTATTGTTTTATTCGCCTATTTACACCTGTTTATCTCGAAAACGCCCTTTACATCTTTATGCGCTAAGCCACTTTTTAAAATTACTTTTTCAGGGTAGTGTCTACCTGACGAATTATTTTAAACTTCCCGGTTTTCTCCTGGTCAATCCCGGTTTATTGGAAAGAGTTTTATATAGATTTGCATGATTTCAATCGATTTTTCAAGATTGCAAGAGATTTATAACATTTTAAAAGATTTCTGTTTTGGAACAAGGAATTTTGGAAAAGAATTATAATTCTGAGTTGGAGCATTAGATAATTTTTGGTCATAAGAATTACAATTCTGATTTTTTTTACTTTCCCTTGTTCTAAATCAGAATTTAAATTATTTTCCGAAATTCCCGTTCCATATCAAAAATTCTCTGTTCCAAGTCAAATTATCAATTTATCATTCTTTACGAAACTTCCCATTCCTAAAGTGTAAATTATAATTCTTAATGGAAATGTCCTGTTCGAAAGTGAAAATTATAATTCTTTACGTGAATTCCCTGTATCTGAAAATCTAAATTATTATTCCTTGCGGAAATTCCCTATCCCAAAATCTAAATCATAATTCTTCACGGAAACACTTAGGCCTAAAGTCTCTATTATAATTGTTTATGGAAAAACCCTGTTCCAAAGTGAAAATTGTAATTCTTTTGCGGAAATTCTCTTTTTGAAAGTGAGAATTATCATTCTTTACAAAAGTTCCCTGTCTCAAAGTCTAAATTATAATTCTTTACGGAAATTCCCTCTTCCAAGATCTAAATTGTAATTCTATACGGCAATTCCGTGTTCCAAGTCACAATTACATATGCATATTTCCAAAAATTCCCTGTTCCAAGTCAGAATTATATTTATTTACAACATTTTCTATTATGATTCAGAAATATAGTAACTCCCTTTTTCCAAAATTTGGAAGAGGACAATTTCAAATTGTGTTATAATTCTTTTAGAAAATTTCCTGCGTCAAAGACAAAATTCTAATTCTTTGCAGAAATTGCCGGTCCCAAAGTCAAAATTATAATATTTTAGGGAATTCCCTGTTCAAAAGTCTAAATTAAAATTCTTCACGGGCATTCCTTGTTCCAATTGTCAAGATTATATTTCTTTACTGAAATTCCCTGTCCCAAACTCAAAATTATAATTCTTTACTGAAATTTCCTATCCCAAAGTAAAAAATATAATTCTCCATTATATTTCTTTACTGAATTTCTATGTCGCAACTTATAATGATTCTTTTAGAAAATTCCCTGTTCCAAGTCAGGATATTTGTAATTCTTTACGTTATTTTTTAAGTATTTTTTTTCTTTATTGCCTGCTCCAACTCAGAATTATAAATCTTTTTGAAAATTAACTGTCGTAAATTTGAAATTATAATGCTTTACTGAAATTTTAGAAAATTTACTGCTTCAAGTCAGATTTTTTAATCAGAGTAATAAAATATATGAAACCTTTTTTCATTTGCATATTAGAGTAAATTCGAGAGAAAACTCGCAGTCACTGAATCGCATTCCTGGTCATTTCCCGGTGAACAAAATTCCCGATCACTTCCCGATTTCCCGGTCAGTTTGACATCATGCTTTTTCTCAATCTGAATTATTATTCAAAGACCAGAATTTTATTCCTGTGCCATTTTTAACATAGAATCTTTTATACACGAAATGAAACAATTTTAAATTTAAATTAAAAAAAAATCTAATTTATTTCTTTCTTTCATCCAAAAACGATTATTTTTTTACCAGAAAAGATTAATTTTCAATCCAGTAGGACGAATTCTTAACAAAAAAATTGAATTCTCAAACAAAAAGATGACTTTTTAACAAAATAGATTAATTTTCAATGAATGATGTAATAATAGATATTTTAACTGAAAAATATTTCAAATAATATAATAGTTCCGATTGTCTATGTTTTTTTCAAGTATTTTTTTCGAATAGTTAAATTATCACCGAGGCTTTGGAGATATTTTTTTCCTATTTTGTATTGTTTCAACACCACTCATGATTTTTTTCAGTCAAAAATATCTGAAGGTGTATTTAGAGGTGTGATCGTTAAAGGTTAAGAAAATTTCAACCTAAAAAGATGAATTATCAACCAGGAAGATTAATTTTCTACCAAAAGACGCAATTCCAACAAAGTACATGCATTTTCATCAAAATAGTACAATTTTGAATCTTCAACCAAAAAAAAATAAATTTTTTTAACAAAGTAGTTAAACTAAAGAGATAAATTTCCATCTAAAATGATGAATCTTCAACAAAAAAAAAACCTTCAACCAAGATGATAATTGAAAAAATTGAGATGGTGTTTCTTTGTATGGGCTTTAGGGTCCAGTAATCAAAAAACTGTGTTTTTAATCAGACGTTTCGACTCATGTGGGAGTCCTCTTCAGTGATTTATTTATAAACAAAACAATTTTACATTTTAAGTAATATGCTAAACGAAACCAAATTTACGTTTTTTTTTTGTTTTTTTTTAAATTGTTTTATAGTAATATGCTTTCGATAAAAATAGCAGTGACGAACAAAATATAATTTTAGAGATTAAAATACAATTACGACTCTTTTTGTTGTACAGTTTTTTTGTTTTGTTAGAATACAATAATTTTTCTGACATTCATAAAATTAGAGAATATAATATAATGTAATTAGTTTTTGAATAATTGTAACTAATTCACGATAAAACATAAATAAACTAATCGAAGAATTATAAATGGAAAACGATGACGAATAATTAGACCCTAAAGCCCATACAAAGAAACACCATCTCATTTAATACCAGTGGGTCAATACAAATTCCCCATCATGAATTGAAAAAATTGTTTTTTAACAAAATTGTGAATTTTGCAAGCAAATAATGAAATTTTTAATTTCACTTTAAAAATTCCCTAACTTTCCCCTGACCAATTTTTCATTTCCCCCAATTATTGATATTCAAAGTTCAGAATTTTAATCTTATATCATTTTTAACAGAATCTTTTATAAACAGAATCAAAAAAATTGAAATTAAAATTTTGCAAATTGATTATCCTTGACAGTTATTTAAAGTGCCTCTTATAAAAATTCCCTGACCATTAAATTTCCCTGATTTTCAGGTTTTCTTTGACCTACGGCCAACCTGTATGAACTACCTCTTTTTTACTGGAACACACCTCTTTTTAAGTCGAACATCCCCCATACCTAATCATGCCCACTGTTGATCCTCGCGATTAACCCTTAAAGTTATCCTTGGGGTCTTTTATACTCAGCCTTTTTTTAATCAAAAAGTCATTTTTTCCATTTTTTTTTAGTTTTTAATTTTTTTCATATGTTCAAATTAAAAATTTATATATTAACTAGTTTTATCTTATAAAGGATATAAAAAAGTATATCCAAAAAAAATTTCGTTCAAAAATATTAAAAATCCTTGTTACAATAAAGAAATTTCTGCTGGGGTCTTCAGCGACCCCCCTCATTCTTTATGTTATCACAGATAGGGGATAACTTTAAGGGTTAAACCCCGCCTCATCCCTAGCCCATTCACAACCATTTTCTGACTAACTAAACTAAGAGGTGTGCGCGTAACGTGGTATACGGATTTTAATCATCTTTTGTGGGCGAAGAGGGCCTGATATGAAATGAAAAAAATCATAAACCATTTGCTTAGATAGTTAGAGTTTTACCCGTTCTACGAAAAAAAGGGTTGACAGAAATCCGTGCTGTATAACAAACGGTCGAATTGTAGAGTGCTCGAGGTAACTGCGATAGAGCCATGGTCTAGGATCTAGGAGTCTAGGTTCTAGGCTAGAATCTGCAGTCATGTGTTCACGTTCTCTTACTTTAAAAAAAATTTATAATTCTTTTTTTCAATCATTTAACCGTAAAGACACATAAATAGTATAAAGATAATATATAGTAAAAAAATGTATTTTTAAAATCGAAAAATTATTGTTTCTGACACAAAAATTTGTTTATCATTAATTTGACATCTGTAATATGTAATAATAGTTATTTGTGATACAAGGACCCTAAGTGGCACTTTTTCGACCGAGTGTGAAAGTTGCAGTACGAGTCGGAGAATCACATCAGTCGATCGCAAATATATTGCATAGAGACCTAATCTAAAAACCCGAGAGCGAAACCAATCCAAACCAATCCAATTCAATTCAATTCATTTCCCGAGACGAAGGACGAGTCACACACTATTTTTTATCACACCGGTTAGCGCAAGTGCAGTACCTCTACATATGCCAAAGTTGGGGTCACTGCAATCATCGTACCATAAAGTAAAGATATAAATATCCGTCAGCCAATCAGATCACATTGTCAGTTACTTTATAGTACGCTGTATCGTAAGTCAACATTTTACGGCCTGGGCTAAGAAGTGCTATTTTAGATATCGTTCACAGTACCTAAAATTTCACTTATGATGGCGGTGTGATAAAAAGAATTTTGGGTATGGGTACCGAACTTTGGGTATGGACAATTGGATTTTTTCAGTATGAACAGCCGGATTTTTTCGATGCAAGTAGACACTGCCAAATATGAAAGCGGGCGTATTGATATTTGAATGAAAAATACGAATTATGTCTAGATAAGATTATTTAATTATTGAAAACATGAATGAAACATCAAACATTTTTTAATGTGTCCATTAAATTCTCGCTGGTGAAAACATCAAAAAATTGAATAATCTTTATTATTGATATTTAATAAATAAAAAGTAATAATGTTTCGATTTAAAAAATATATTTTTTACTATGTATTATTGTTCGTATAATATTTATGCATATTTACGCGTCATATCAAAAAGTGAATAATAAGAAATTTGTACATCTTTTTTAGGTACACAATTTTGGTGGAATGATCTTTTCTCGTATCTTGCATAGTTTGACAGCAAAATGGAATTTTTGATTTTTCATTATTTTTTTGTCCGATCAAAATTTGAATTTTTTATTTTTCGAAAAATTCCAAAAACAAAACTTAAAAAAAAAAAAAAAAGTTATAAAAATATTATAGGGTGTTTAAAAATCAACGTTTTTCTCCTCCTGACTTTTTTTCATATCGTGCGTTTTTCGGCCTAAAATGTTCATTTTCGTTTGTTTTTTGGAATTTTGAAAATCCTATAACTCCAGTAATTTTTTTTTATCACGAAAAGTCATTAGGATATTTTGTTCGTCATTTTGCGTACTACTAATAACCCTACATAGAATTTTCAAATCTTCAAAAAAAGTTGTCTCAAAAATTTTCAAAAAGTGCTCACTTTTTGAATTTTTATCCAAAATAGCTGGTTAACGAACTCGTTCTTTCTTTTTAGGCCATAAAAAAGTGTGCCAAAGCTTAATCAAATCTGATCATTTTTTCGAAAGTTATCGTGGCTACAGACAGACAGACAGACTACAGACAGACACCTTGGTAAAAATCGTTTTTTCTGACTCAGGAGGTCTCAAAACGTGGAGATTTGATGAAAACCGACTATGTCAAATTTTACATAAAACCAATACCTTCTCATTAGAATGAGAATGTAAAAAAATTGAAAAAAAAATACGAGGACACGAAAGCATGACCGCAGACTCTCTAGCCTAGAACGTAGACCAGTTACCTTGATCACTCTACAATTCGACAGACAGTTTATCATGGATTTGTTTCAACTCTCTTCGTCCACAAAAGATTATTAAAATCCGTATCCCTCGTTGCGCAGCACTCCCCTTAAAGTTTTTCTTTTAAGGGTTCTACTGGAACTGGTGGGACTACTACATGTCCAGGTGGTTATGTCCTCTGCTGCACAAATGGTTCGGGAAGCGTGACTGACAGTACCTGTGGACGAAGAAAATATACTTCACCAACTCCGCAGCCCATAGGACAGGCAGCTTATGGTGCTTATCCCTGGCAGGTTGCACTTCTACATCCAACAACTCACCAGTTCCTTGGTGCTGGAGTGCTTATAAATGAAAATTATATCCTTACTGCTGCGCACAAAATTTACAATTTGTAAGTAACCAAATACCAACCATTTATCATTGAGATAGACACTAGTTCAATCTTTTAAAACTTATTTTATCAGAGCGATCGCGGCTGCTGAGAGAACAGAGAGGAAAGGCTGGTGTCGAGAAGCGAGTCATATGAGCTGGCGAGACTTCCGCCCGTTTTTTTCTGAGTGCAGCTTCGCCAACCAGTGGGCACGAAATTGGAACGTTCTAAAAACGTTCCTTGGACATACAAGTCAAAGGACGTTATTTGAATGTTTTATAAACTGTCCTAAGTCAGACCAAATAATGTTTTGAAAACGTTTCATGTTCCAAATACGTCCTTAAAAGGTCTCTTGAACATTGTATATTTAAGGAACGTTATTCGGACTGACTTAGGACGTTTTTGAGCCGTTCTAATAACGTTCTTTAACGTTTGTGCCCACTGGGAAGGGTTGTCGGTGGAACTTTCAGGGAATTTTCCCTAATGTTTCTTAGGGAAAATTCCGCAAAATTGGAAAATTTTCCGAAAAATTAGGGAATTTTCCCTAATGTTTCGTAGGTGAAATTCCGCAAAATTTGTATATTTACCGAAAAATTAGGGAATTTTCCCTAATATTTTGTAGGGAAAATTACGCAAAATTTGTAAATTTACCAAAAAATTAGGGAATTTTCCCTAATGTTCCGTAGGGAAAATTTCGCAAAATTTGGAAATTTACCTAAAATTTAGGGAATTTTTCCTAATGTTTTGTAGGGAAAATTCCCGAAAATTATTGGAATGTACCTCCATTTTCGGTAATATTCCCTAATATTTTTTAGGAAAAATCCCAGTGACTTTTTGGAATTTATCTAAAATTTCGGGGATATTCCCCAATATTTTGTAGGGAAAATCTCTCAAACTTTTTAAAATTATCTAAAATTTCATGTGGATGAACGTCATTCAACTTTAATGAATAATAGCTCATTAACCACATCAACACCAAATAAACATTCAATTAATTTCCAACAGTAGACTTTCTGATTTTTTCTTTACAAAAGAAATGCAAACATATGAAAAAGTACGTTATATTCTGAGACACTCTATATATAAATATATATATATACGTGTGTGTGTGTGTGTATGGATGTGAATAGGTGTGTTTTCAAGTCAGCATCTGTAAATTGGCCATTTAAGGTTCTATACATTTTTCACATTTCCACTCATTAATAACTTTTCCTGAAAATATCTCAGTACTTGTGTCTGTGTGTGGGGGGGGGGGGGGGTGTTTGCAAGTCAGCATGTGTAAGTTGGTCATCTAAGGTCCTATACATTTTTCACATTTCCACTAATAATTACATTATTTCTTAAAAACTCGCAATATATATATTTATGCATATCAAAAAACATATTTTTGAATTTTTAATGGGCAGCTCAAAAAAGTTGTAGTCATAACAAAAATAAGATATTTATTTTAATTTTTCAGAATACGCATAATAATATATACAACACAATTTGTCGGAGAATGTTTTTCCCAATAAAAGTGTAAATTCCCGTATGCTTTGTAGAAATATATCTTCGTAAAAATTGAGGAAAATTCCCAAAATATTGCGTAAATTTTCCCATTTCCTAGGGATAACTAGTTAGGGAATATTCCATATACTTTTCGGGAACTTTCCCTAAAATTAGGAAAAATTCCCTAATATTTTTGGGAAATCCCTCTTTCCCAACGAAATTTGGGAATTTTCCCTAAAAATCAGTAGGGAAAATTCCCAAAATTTTTTACAGTGCACTCTCTGGCACCACGGCGACTTATTATCCGTTCACTCTACGAAGGTCCCGCTGAAACAGCTCTACATTGCTTTAATTAATTGTTAAAAAAACATATACCATGATAAAGTTTACTTTATCGTGCAAAGAAAAGTCAACATTATTTGTTTATGTACGATAATTTTGTTAAAGAATATATATCCTTTGTGAAAAAATGAAAACGGTTTTTCGCGTCACTCTTCCTTAGCTTGACTTTCAATGACCAAATCTTTGATATGAATATATATTATTAATAACAATTAATGTGAAATACAATTGCAGTTGACTGTGCTATCTCTTGTAATTTACATAGTAGAGAGTTGTATTTTGGCTTAAATTGTTTTGGAAAACTTCAACAAATACAATAGGTTAATAATTAACTGCGAAAAAACTTAAAATTTATTCATTTTTAACTAATATTACTAGGAGCCCCATTGATGTAAGTGTGAATAAGAAGTAACAGCGGGAGCTTATTCAGAAGTTTTTACCTTTACGTAGAAAGGAGTAAATATATCGTTTAAAACTCTAAGACTTCTGAACAGTCGTGATGTGACCTGGTACTGACTCTTCCATCAATGGGCTCCTAGGAATATTAGTTAAAAATTGATACATTTTAAGTTTGTCATAGTTAATTATTACCCTATTGTATTGTATATTGATATTTATTTTTACGTGCATAATACACATGTGTATAGTCAAAATTTGCAAGCATTTGCAATTCAAAAAAAAATTATTAGGTGTACAAATAAGTTCTACCCGTTTTAAGCAACTTTTATTTTATTTATAAAAATCTAACAAAATGCAAGTAATAGTTAATATAGTGGCCACTGGTTTGTACTACTGTTCCCGAACGCTCAGGCAATTGATGGGTTCCATAGCGAGAGAAGGTTATTAAGTCATCCACCATTTTTCGCACTTCAGCTTCAATTTTAATTTGGTGCTCAGCTAAGCTGTTTTGTACGGAGCGAAAAAGGTGGTAACCGGACGGGGCAATGTGTGGAGAGTAAGCCGGTTGCGGCAGAATTTCTCATTTCAATTCAGTTCCGTGGTCCGTGAAACCATAGAAGAATTGAAATGAGAAATTTTGCCGCATCCAGCTTACACTTCAGACATTGCCCCGTAAGATGACCACCTTTTTCGCTCGTTACAAAACAGCTTAGCTAAGCACCAAATTAAAATTGAAGCTGAAGTGCGAAAAATGGTGGATGACTTTACAGCCTTTAAAGATCAAGCCTTCTTTGGCTGTGGAACCCATCAATTGCCTGAGCGTTCGGGAACAGTAGTTAAAGCCAGTGGCCACTACGTTAATTAATACTTGGATTTTGTTAGATTTTTATAAATAAAATAGATGTTGCTTAAAACGGTTAGAACTTATTTGTACACCTAATAATTGGTTATTTGAAAGATATCGTCATTGAAATGCAAGCCGCGGCAGAGTGACGCGAAAAACCCACGGTTTTTATTTTGTCATGAAAGATATTTTTCAATCGAATTATTGTACATAATCAAATGTGGGCTAGTCTTATGCGTCTTTTCTAGCCTACTGGTCTTATTCACTTTGGAAAGTGAACGAATAGTAAGTATTTACAGTGAAAAAAATTACTATGGCAAAGTCAACTATAGTCGTGTAGTTGAAAAAAAGTAGTTACCTTTTTGCAATAGTTGTGACTATTCTTGAGTAGTAAACAGAACTACTTTTAGATGGTCAATTAAATTTAGTTACGATTACCGTTTCTTGTAGTTTGGAATCAACCGACCTATATTTGTAAGAGAGGTAATAATCAAAGTATAGTAATAATTACTATTTACAATAGACACATAGAAATTGGACGTCCTTATGCCGCTATAGTGTCTGCGAAAAGTAGCTGGCCCTGACCAGTGGAGTCTCATGTCCTAAAGACGTTCATAAGACATGAGGCATCCATGGGACATAAATTGGGCAGAAACTGACATCCTATATAGGGACGTTCAAGAGACATTAAAAAATTGTCTTGATGCTAGAGGACAAAGACTTCCTCCCCCATTTTGTGAGGACTTTGAAATTGACATATTGAATTTTAAATGGGAAATTCTCAGTTTTCGGAAAAATGAGAAAAGCAATGATCTGTTATTAGCTTTTTGTACCTAAATTAAATCGCCATTAAGAGCGTGTATATTAAATTTCATATACATTCATGTTATCACGTTCTAATTGACAGAAGACGTCATACAAACATTCTCGATATAAGATCGTGCAGGGGAGCGGATTTAAATTCAGACCACTTTCTCGTGATGGTAAAACTAAGATCTAGGCTAGCGTTAAGTAACAAAAGAAGCCGCACAAAGCCAACAGTTCGTTTCAATATAGATAAGTTTAAAACACCAACAGAAATATTAAATTATCAAGTTGAGATCTCTAATAGTTTCGACGTTCTCCAAGAACAGAGAGACGATAACGATAATTACGTGGAGGACTCGGAAACCCTGTGGAGCAATATGAAAAAGGCGATAAAGACAGCCGCGAAACTTACTATAGGTTTAAAGAAAGTAACCAAAAGCAAACCATGGTTTGACGAAGAGTGTAACTTTGGTTTGAAAAACGTCGGAAGGCCAAACTAATTAGTTTACAAAATAAGTGCGATCAAACACATAAGAAGTATCTCGAGATTAGTAAAAGTACAAATAGGCTTTATAGATCCAAGAAAAGGGAGTGCGAAAAGACTAAAATACTAGCAATAGAAACGCATAATAAACAAAATAACCCGCGTGAGATGTACAGGGGAATCAATTTTATAAGGAAAGGCTTTCAAAGTAGAACGGAAGTAATGAGGGACGAAAATGGCAATCTAGTAGCCGATGCGACAGAGAGACTGAATTTATGGAAAAACTATTTCGATAAGTTATTAAATGTACGCGAAGCCCCCGTTGAAGGTAATCTCGGTGAAATCCACACTGTTGATCTATTAATTGATGATCCTACTGATATAGAAATAGAAATGGCCATAAAGAAGTTAAAAAATAACAAAGCCGCGGGCATCGACGACCTACCGTCAGAACTGATAAAAAATGGAGGCCCTTGCCTCACAAGGCAAATTTGTAAATTAATACGCGCAGTTTGGAAAACAGAACGCATGCCGGAGGAATGGAATACCTCTATTATTATTCCTATCTTTAAAAAAGGCGATAAAACGAATTGTAACAATTATCGGGGAATTTCACTTGTGCCTTCATGTTATAAGATCCTGTCCAATGTAATCTTAAGTAGACTAACTCCTTTTGCCGAGGAAATCATTGGGGATTACCAGTGTGGATTCCGCCGAAACCGATCTACAAGCGATCAAATGTTTACAATTAGACAACTGTTAGAAAAGAAATGGGAATTTAATGAAGTAGTGCATCAGCTATTTGTCGATTTCAAAAAAGCTTACGACTCTATTATACGCGAACGAATGTACTGGATCCTAGAGTTCTTGGGTGTACCAAGAAAATTAGTTAGACTTATCGAAATTTGCTTAAGCGGCAGTAGGGGTAGAATACGTGCAAACGGAAGTTTATCGGTAGAGTTTTCGATCCGCGATGG
The DNA here is from genome assembly GCA_932195095.1 of Andricus curvator. Classification (NCBI taxonomy): domain Eukaryota; kingdom Metazoa; phylum Arthropoda; class Insecta; order Hymenoptera; family Cynipidae; genus Andricus; species Andricus curvator. Next base: position 86,992 of record CAKNYM010044432.1, on the reverse strand, counting down.
CCTGAAACAGGGCGATGCACTTTCGTGCGTCCTTTTCAACTTAGTTTTAGAATACGTGGTCAGACAAGTACAAGTGAATCCGACCGGTGCTACCCTCAATGGGATAATACAAATTCTTGGGTATGCGGATGATCTCGACTTACTAGGGGATGATAAAGAAACCGTAGCTAAAAACGCAGAGATCTTGATCACAAAAGCCAAAGATATTGGTTTGGAAGTTAGCGAAACAAAGACAAAATATATGACCGTCGTCAAGTCCGAACAAAGTAATGTAGGCGGGGATCTTATGGCCGGAAATATGAAATTCGAAAGGGTTAACGAGTTTAAATACATCGGGTCTATTATAACTAGCAAAAATAATATTAAAACGGAAATCAACGCACGGCTGCACGCTGGCAATGGGTGCTACTATGCAGCAAACACACTACTAAAATCGCGATTGCTATCTAGAAACATCAAGGTAAGAATTTACAAAACAATAATAATGCCGGTCGTTATGTACGGGTGTGAAACGTGGGCGCTGACGAAAGGAGAGGAGAATAGGTTTAGAGTTTTTGAAAATAAAGTACTTAGAAAAATCTATGGTCCAAAGAGGGACGAAGAGACTGGTGAATGGAGGAAACTGCATAATGATGAGCTACACGCTCTCTACGGGTCAGCAAATATTAATAGAGCAATGAAAGCGCGTAAACTAAGATGGGCGGGGCATGTAGCAAGAATGGGCAATGAAAGAACAGTGGCGCAAGTTTTAAGAGGGAAACCGATTGGTAAGAGACCTAGAGGCAGACCGAGAATCAGATGGGAGAAAAATGTAAGGGATGATCTAAAAGAACTAGGACATGATTACTTAAACTGGATGGAGGATGCACAGGATAGAGATGTGTGGCGGTTTCGGGTAGATGAGGCGATGAACTTTCGAGTTCGAATCGCTAATCAATAATAATAATAATAATACATTCATGTTAATCACTGACAAGAAAAATCAGATAATTCCATTTTACTTAACCTGCAATCAACACTCAAAAAAATGTCTGGTTAAATCAACCAGAATTCTGGTTAAATATGGCCTTGCTATTTTTTCTGGTTAGACTAACCACAATCATGGTTGAATTAACCAGAATTCCGTTTAAATTAACCAGAAATTCTGATTAAAATATTCAGAATTCTGATTACTTTAACCAGAAACAATAGTAAGGCCATATTTAACCAGAATTCTGGTTGATTTAACCAGACATTTTTCTGAGTGAACTGTATTCGCATTACATTTTTACCATTTAGAGCGAATTTAGGAAAAAATTTCACCCGTACATTGCACTTTTATTATAAATAACAATTCAGTCGAGGAATTCTAGATTATTAATTTAATTGCGAATATTTGACAAGATTTAAAGAAATGAAAGCACTTTGAGTTTTTACGCACACTGTTATACCGACCTGTATATTAAATTTAATACACATGTATATTAAATTCATTACACCGATGTATGTTACATTTCAGTAGCGGCAGTGCATATTTGCTTCACACACATGTATATTAAACCTCATACAGATTTTTCTAACAGTGAATATATACAACTGTTCAACTATTTTTAAACGAATTTTCAATTGTTTAATCAAACCTTTTTCCTCTGCAAATCGTGAAAAAGCTATTATTTTAGGGATCAATACATTTTATAAGTGTTAAGTATAATATTTTTTGTTTAAAATATTTTCCAATTCTTTAAACAATTTTTATTTGTTTAAATTTGTTTTCCCCACTGAAACGTAAAAAGTTAGAATTTTCTGGAATTAATGACACAATTAACGAGTATTGAGAGTAAACAAATATTTTTTGTCAAAGGCAGTTTGCAACAATGAAAATGTGATGTGTAGAAAAAATAAAGCAGTGATATTTCTTTGCAGGGGTTACAATTTTATAATTAGACTCGGTGAATGGAATTCGGCAACCAATGTAGAACCATACATTGATGCTTCTCCGTCAGCAGTATCAATTCACCCGAATTTCAACGCTCAGAATCTTCACAATGACATAGCCGTTGTTCGGCTTAGCAAAAACATTGCGACTGCTAGTTATGCCAATATCAACACCGCATGCCTTCCAACACATAATCCAACTGCTGGTACCAGGTACTTATATCACAATTTCTTATTTAGTCTGACATTGAAGGTTTTTGGAACGTTAATGGGTGGAAATCCAAAAATGAACCAAATTTTCTTAGAAACTTTTTTTGGAAAAGGTATTCCGGATTCAAGTAAAATATTTTGCTCTTTTAGGCCTAAACTAAATTATGGTAAAAATAGTGATAAACGAGATCAAGAAGGGTACTTTAAATTTAAATTCATTGTTTAAATGTTAATAAATAATAAATTTGTTATTGCAATGCTTGTAAACACTCTGTAGAGGTAAGTATAATTTGTACAAACAATCCTCGATGCTTACAATATATGTTAGGATTTATTTGAGCTATTGTTTGCAATATAATAAAGTGAATATCAATAAATGCAAGAATGTTAAATTGAAAAATCATCGAAATATTATAATGAAAACTCTTTTAGTGACTAACTTCACTCAGATCCATAAAAATAATTGCGTGATGAGCGGCAAAATAATAAAAGAAAAAAAAATTAATTCCGTAAGTTAATGTTACTTACCTATTTTTTATCGTTAATAGTATATTGTGTGCCTAGGAGGGAAACAGTCTGTTCATCCCAGCGTGAGTTTTCAATAACGAGGCGTAGACCATAGGTGAAAATTCTCTTACTGGAACTTCGGAGGATTCTGCACATGTTTCTGTACAAGAACCTGCACATGAACTTGTACTGGTAATCTAGACGGTAATCGTGCAGGAATTTTGCGAAGGAAACTATACATGATCCTGTAAAGAAACCTGTATGGAAGCTAACCTTTGAATGATCCTGTACAGGTTCCTTTACAGAGTGTATTGAGGCGCGGGTTCATGTACAGGATCTTGTTCAGGATCCTATACATGAGCCTGAATAGGAACTAATCCGCGAGGGTTCGTTAGTGGCTTTACTCTCTCGATAGTGAGTTGGATCTTCAAGACAATAAAAGTAAGGCTATTTTATAGCTGTAAACGACATGAGTTTTCGCAATGGATTTCTGTGAAGGACCCTGTACGTGTTTATGTACAGGAACCCGCGTCTCAATTTACTTCTCAAAGAAACATGTACATGATCATTCAAAAGTACCTTTGTCAGTGCAGGATCATGTACAGTTTTGTTTGCCAAATTCCTGCACAGGAACCGTCAAGATTACCTGTATTGGTACATGTGCAAGTTCGTGTACAGGAACATGTGCAGGGTCCTCCGAGGTTCCTGTACAAGAATTTTTAGCTAGGGTCTACGCCTCGTTATTGCAAACTCAAGCTCGGGTAAAAAACTATTTCAATCCTAGGTACAGAATATACTATAAACACCAGAAAGGTTATATGATAAACAATATTTTTATGATGAACACACCTGGTGAATGATCCGGTGTGACAGGGTGACACTAGACAACATTGCCGGTCTAATATAAGTAATGAACAATGCAATTATATCTTATTTACCTTCGTTATAGCAAAGATTTGAAAGATTTAATTTGTTCTCAGAGTAGTACTCTCAAAAATGCTCATTTATCACTAAACTTAAATTTGAATGTCCAACTCTTTCGTTAAAAAAAATTTAAGAAACGGTTGTGTCGCCACATGACATTCAGTTGTGGGGACGTTCAAAAACGAGTTTTTATACTACAGTTATAAGTATTAACTTATTCTAAACTGTATTTTCTAATTTTGTGTTCTATTATAAAAACATATACCCATTTGAACAATGTTAATTGTGCAACAAGTAAGGAAATAAATGCATTGCACTTTGGGAAAATTTAGTCAGGAACATGGGACACGTACTATCAGATTTTATCATTTAAATTATTTTAGCTAAATGAAAGCCCGTAGTTTTCTCAGGACAGGATATGGTTAATTTGATGATTTTCACACCAACACAATTATCAACTGGTCAGTTATTGAAAAATTCTATGATTAGAGATTTTTATAAAATTAGTCATTTTTATACATTTCGCTGGAAACTTTTTTTTTAATAATAGATGGATATAAACTATAAGATTTTTCAAGGAAAAAAAACTGTCCGAGGGTTACTTAGATCATATACTTTATCTGTTCTTATTTTTTCTCTTATATAAAACTAGGAAAAATCAATTATTGTAATTTTGTAGCAATTTTTCTAAGGCACAATTTTGCTCTGTGTTCGAAACTTTAGGTTGAAGTCATTTCAACTGAACCGTGCTTCTGTTTATTTAAAATATCGTGGTAATCTAATGTCGAGTTTGGCCTAGATCAGCTTTTAGTAACAAAAGTTTCTAAGTATAAACCATAAAATCTCTTTAAAAATTGTGTAGTAATTGTATAGATTAAAAGAAGATCGATTTTCTTGATTGAAAACTTTTTTTTTCTGTCAGAAAACTTTTCTACACAGGAAGTAAAAAAACTGAGATGTTCATATAATATTCAAGTTTATTCACTCTTACAAATATTTTTAAATCTTTCTCAATTATGTATTTAAACATTAATTTAAACAAAAAAAGGATTTGTTTAATAATAATATGTTAATTACTTTTTTTCTTCTCGAGTGAGTCCGGTTTTTCAAAATTAGGAGCATGGTGTAGGTTTGAGTTCGTCTTTTACCCCTGTTGTCCTTACACAGCGGCCGCGAGCATTGATGGTGACATTAGTCGCCTCTGGATGCTTTTTTAGAGCTACCATCTGCCACTCCATAGGTTTTTAGTCGCCTGCTTCCTGATAGTCTAATAAGTTTCTTACAATGCGACAGGTGTTTACTAAAACCGCCTTCTGAGCTGCTGCCAGTACCCTACTGACTTCTAAATGTTCAAGATGTTCAGTGCATTTTGCGTGCACATTTCTTGTAGCCGAAATCACAATAGGATGAATAGATGCATATGTTTCACATTCTTCCATATTATCTTTACTTCATCCCCTAGCTCGCTATACTTATGGATCTTGGTTGTATAGGTTGCCTGCAAGTTTCGGTTAAGTGGACAAATAATGTCTTTGGTCAAGTTCCTTCAACTCATTGACGTTCCATTTTACTGCACCAAACGTGTAGAGCAGTATAGGAACGGCCAGCATGTTGGTCGCCTGGATCTTATTCTTCCCAGATAATTCGGAAGCCCACATTTTTCTGAGAATTTGGCGATACCTTTTTTCAAGGGTCGTTTTTAACACACGCACATCTTGCGTTTCGGCTCGCGGTATTCTAGGATATGCATGTTTTTCCATTACCAAGATGTTGAATGGTATTTCCACCTATGACTTGAACAACCTGATCATCACGCGATGATGTAGTTTCTAGTCTTCATTTATGTATATGAATGCAGGCACATTTGTCTAGTCCAAAGCTCATGTCAATCGCTTTAGAGTACCTATTTACTGCCGCCACAAGGATATCAAGGTCCTCTTTTGAAGAAACAAAGAGTTTAAGGTCGTCCATGTATAAAAGGTGGTTGACTTTATATTCTCTCCTGTTCGGCGGGCCACATAGGTATCCAGAGCTTTTGCCTCGAAGCACAATACATAGAGGCAAGAAGGAGATGCAGAAAAGTATCGGACTTAGAGAGTCTCCTTGGAAGACCCCCCTCTTATATGTGACATAGCTGGTAGTCACATGTCTTCTGTCGGATGCTATGACAAATCTTGTCCGCCACAAGAGCATCAGCTCCTTCATGCATCTCACTATTCTTAGATGCACTTCCAGGCACTCAAGAAGCTTGATAAGTAGCTTATGGTTCACAAACCATAAGTCAAATATTGCGTCGATAACTGATCGAGTCCTGGGTAATACACCTGTCTATTACCAGGTTCTCCCTGCAACCTGCCGGCCCTCTCTTGCATCCACGTTGTTCATCTATTGCACTCCATACCGACTCGCTAGATGTTAATATCCTCTCTTTGAGGATGCCAGTGAATAGCTTGTAGCTGGTGTTTGAACAAGCAATGGGCCTGTAGTTCTTTGGACTTGACAAATCTCCGGTCTTAGGGATCAGCACCGTGCGTCCTTCCACTAACCACTACGGGATGGGTTGTTCTCCGTTTAAGAAAGTTGTAAATATACGAGCTAGATGATGGTGCGTAGAATAAAGCTTCTTCCACCCAACGTTATTGATTTTTACTAGCCCTGGCGCTGAAATGTTCTTAGTTCTAGCGATAACTTTCACCACTTCTTCATGAGTAATTAGTGGACATTTTTCCTCTGGATCTTGCAGCCTTTGCCTTTGGCAAATTTACGAAAGAGTGATATATGTGGACCGTCTTCATCTAGCTGATGGGTATCTCCATATACTTGCTCCCAGAAGACTTGAATCTCTTCTCGACTAGGCGGATTTTTAACGGCACGTGATGTTTTATTGAACAGACGGGAAGGATGAGTAGAAAAGGTGGAATTTTCCTGAATCCACTTTACTCGCCGTTCAAGGCGCTCTTTGGCTGTTGAATGAGTTCTTATCTCTTGCGTCCAGTGCTGCTTGATGTTCAACAGTTTACACTTGTTCAGCGTGTGATTTTCTTTCCTTAAGTTCCGAGCAATTGCCCTAACTTTTGGAGTGAATCTTTTATTTGATGTTATGTAGCTGATCACGCACTGAACATTTGATGCATGCCGTCTCGCCGATTTAATTTTAAATTGAAGCTGTGCAATACGCTCGCGAGACTTACTCAGGCGTACTGTAGTAGTATTACTTTTATTGTCGCTAACCAGGAAGATCGCCTTCTCGTAAACTAAACAGTTCAGATTCCAGAGATTAACATCTTTGGGGAGCATACTGGGGAGAGCAGTTTCAGCTAATTTGTCAATTCTGAGAAAGACTTGTTGGTGGATTTTTGATCTCCTAGTTCTCATGTTGGCATTATCGGCTATCTGCAAAGGTGGTCTTGCTCAAACGAGTGGTACGTTCGCTGCTGGATGTCGCTCTTTTTCTTGCTGATAAAGAGCTTCATATCCGTTTTTGCGCAAATGGATACCTGATCTCTTAAATATTGAGGTGTTTTATGAGCATATTCCGGGTTCATATCGACCCAACGTTCATGTAATCTCTGCATGAATTCTCTTTCCGCCGGTGAGCTTCTTTGCCAATAGGTAAGGATGTCCCCCCTAAGTTGGTCCGACCATTTAAAACGATGTTCTCGCGTTTGGCCGGGGCCATTGCCTGGTCGACGCCTCGGTTTGGTCCTATTGCCACTCCCAACTGACCATGGCCTCCATCCGAGAGAGGCCTATTGTGGGTGGCACTGCTCGATACTATATCGACTATATATCGTTATTAGTATATTACGTATCGAGTGAACAGTCTCTTTGACGTTTCACTCCTTGGTACATACGACACTTTATGTAACAAAGGTATGATTTACAAGCTTATCACGTACTGCGCATGCGCGCAGTACAATTATCAGCCCATAATACTCCTAGAAGTATCATGGACGCGTTATTGTACTGCGCGCATGCACATTCTCTCTCGCTCCTCCTGTCGTGCAAACGGCTACTTTCGGAACTAAAAAGGCGCTGATAAAATGCGTATATCATGCCCAGGAATATCCGGTATGTCTATGGGCCATTCTTGGATATTCAAATGTTCCACGTGCGATATATGACAATAACGATATCCTACGTAGGACATTTGAATATCCCAGAAACGCCCCATAGACATCCCGAATATCTTGGGGATATCCAAATTTCCGCCTTGAAGGATATCCTAACGAATACAGTAACGAATATCCTACTACTGTGAGGGATATATAGTACCAACAAAAGTTTAATCTCATGCTCAACAGGGATTTAAGAAGTTAAAAAAAATTATCTAATAACACAGCCTCACCAAAAAAAATCTTTTTTTGGGTCTGGAGGTCAGACCATGTTTACTCTATGTTTTTGGGGCCGCTGAATCCGAATCAGAGGTCCAAAAACCGCAGCATGTCAGGGTTCTGACATAACCTCAAAAAAACCTCATAAAAAAATCTTTTTTCGAGTCTGGAGATCAGACCATGTTTTGGGGTCGCTGAATCCGAATCCTGAGGATCCGACTCTCTGCATCGTAAAGCACTTGCGTGCGCCTGCCATGGCGGCATCGAAGCCGTAATCCAGGGACTTAGCCGAATCTCAGGCTCACTCCATTGCCCGCCTTCACCGCGAGGAGGTGCCCTGGATGCAGACAAACGTAAGTCGGATGAATAAATTTCACGAGTTTCTTTGAAAATCAAAACTCTGACGTGCTGGAGTGTTTTAGACTACGGATTTGGATTCAGCGACTCCAAAAACATGTAGTAAACATGGTCTGACCTCAGGACCCGAAAAAAAATTTTATGAGGTTTTTTGAGGTTATGTCAGAACCCTGACGTGCTGGGTTTTTTTGGACCTCGGATTCGGATTCAGCGACCCCAAGATATATAGCAAACATGGTCTGACCAACCGACCCAAAAAAAGATTTTATTTGTGTGGCTGTGTAACATACCAAACGATTAAAAGAGATTTAGCAAGATTACATCGTTAGGCCAACGGCCATACCACGCTGAAAACCCCAGTTCTCGTCAGATCACTGAAGTTAACCAGCGTTGGACGCGGTTAGTACTTGGATGGGTGACCATTCAAGAATACTGACATGAGTGCTGTTGGCACATCGTGGGTGTGGTGAGCCCACACTTGTAGTTATTTATAACTACAAGAAAAACCTAGAAACACTACCCGAATCGGGTAGTATCACGCCTACCCTGAAAGGGAAATGGTTTAATGGTATATATACATGGGATTACATATGATCACAGAGATTGCATAGATAATATAGGATTTCAAAAGATTTCAAGTGATTACACAAGATGACATGGGATTACATGGCAGAGTGTGCACGAGATTACAGCAGTGGTTAAACCCTCGGGATTTCACCAAATTTCACAAATTTCCAGGGACATACTATGTGATGTGTAATAATTATACATTTTATTGCAGATGTTGGGCGTCCGGTTGGGGAGTGAATGCGTTTACAGGTGGCACGTACCAAACTATAATGAAGGAAGTTGATCTTCCAATTGTAGATTACAACACTTGCCAAAATCAGCTCCGAGCGACGAGACTTGGCCAGTATTTCCAACTGGATAGCACCAGCTTTATATGCGCTGGTGGTGAAGCAGGGAAAGATGCTTGCACGGTAATTCAATAAAAAACTGTAATTTGGAGAATTTGAAAATAGAGCAATTTTATACTCTCTCAATTTTTTGTTTTGTTTATTAATAAATTGCGATTAATTGTATTAATTTTTTTAAACTGTTAATACACAAATATTTGATGAATTAGTAATTTAGTACTTTCAAGAGAAGAATTACATTTATCGTAGTTAAAATAGAAAATAAAATTTTCTAAACATTTATTTCTTATGTTTAGGGTGATGGTGGTGGTCCCCTTGTGTGTCAACAAGCTGCAGGGCAATTTCAAGTGGTGGGCTTAACAGCCTGGGGGGTCGGATGCGCGCAAGCAAATGTTCCAGCAGCATACGTACACATTTACAATTATCTTTCCTGGATAAAGCAACAGACCGGCTCAGCTTGATAAGATTAATTTAGAATCTATATTGTAAATTATTTAATCACTTTTTCAAGAAGCTAAAATAAAAATTAAAAAATCGATTCCAAATTCAATACAAAGAATCTGCATTTTAAAATTAAATGTTGTCGTAAATTTGAACATGCACCAAACATGCACTATATATTTCAAACCGTCTGAAATCTGAATAGGTTTCAAATTAATCTGCCAATTTGAATAACTTCAAAATAGTAAGAAATCTGATTTTGAAAGCTTTATTCGAATTTATTGAGATTGAATTTGAAAGATACAAAAAATGAAAAATGTTATTGTGATATCCCTTAAGTTCAGGGATTCTTATGACAGGGGTCACAGAGCAAAAAGAGCTCAAAAAAGGGAAAATAGGGGAAAATCTCTTCATACCAAAGAAAACTACCTGCATAAATTGAAATTAAAAAATAAAATTCTCTCTTCAATTCAGAACTCCTTGGAAAAAGACCTTTTCTTTAGTTTTGAATAATATAGAAAATCGAGTTTGCCTCTCATTATTCCTAAAAAAAATTTCATTTTCAGTTTAGCACTTTTTACACTATTCCAGCTACCTTTAAAAGATCCTAAATTCACGCAATAATTAGACAGATACGCAAAAAATGGGTTGTAATGTATCATCAATGTAATCATCAAAGTACTAAACTTCATTTAAGGATATCTCTGCAAAGAAAAATGATATCTTAAATTTTAAAAAAGCTTTTAAAAGCTTGGTAGTTGTACTTTTAGACGGCATCAGCCGATTTTAGAAAAACAAAATTTTCGCGATGTAACATATCCTCAAATATACCAAAAAACCGCATTTTTCGCACTTTTAGGTTAGGATATCTCAAAAACCTGACGTGCTGGGAAAATTTTGACCCCGGATTCGGATTATACGCAGAAAATTACATCGGAAATGACCCTCAGTTGGCCAACAACAATCGCAACTCATTTTTTGCGTATCTGTGTTATTATACAATATCTATCATAATGACAGTAGTTATTCAAATTGAAACTAAAGAATCTTCAATGTGGACAGCCAGACCACCGTACATTATTATAGTTAATTTCAAAAATATTAAATTTGTATATATATATATTAGAGTGGTCCAAAAAAAGCGACTATTTAAATGTTCATGGGCGACTGGAAATTCGTATAGCCTAGGCAAAATCAGAATATGCCTATTTTCTTTTTTTTTGTTGCAAGGTCTTTTTTCAGCTCGCTAAAAGCAATTGTTACTCTTATGGAGTTTAACATGTAAAAATACAACTTTTTTTTCAAGTTCAATTTTTCATAAGAAGTTATGAACCAATTTATTCAATGTTGGAGTTATTTGTTCTCCGACATTTCAAGATGGATTTAGTCAACTTTTCATATTTCAGAAATATTATGTAACAATTTTACAACAAGGAGAAATCTACCAAAATTTCGATATTTGCAGACTTTGGTGAGCGCTTTGCCCGCTTTGGTGAAGTTTGTCTGGAGTGAAATTTGTATATACTTTAAACCTCTCAGAATAAATTTGGAAAAGTACAACTGAAATGGTCAAAGCTTTATATCAAACAAAGGGGTTTGAAAACCGGGTAAAAACTGATAATTTAACTATAGGTTCACCCGTAGGATATACAGGTGAAGCGTTTATGGCGAGTGTCATAAACGGTTAAGTCGAACCTATTCTATTGGAAATTCGAAATACAAATTGACCCTAAACTAAAGGGAGTGGCAGAACTTGGCAAACCGGATAAAGGCACGAACATACCATAAAATCCTAAATAACTCATAACTTTTGAAATTCTATAAATTCTATAAAAGTCGCGAAGCAGGTGAATCCTTAGAGTGGACTCACAGTTTTATCACTTTTACATTACTTTACAAAAATTTTTGAAACATTTTAGCGAGCTGAAAAATGACTCTACAACAAAACAAAAAAATAGGCATATTCTGATTTTACCTAGGCTATACGAATTTCCAGTCGCCCATGAACATTTAAACAGTCGCTTTTTTTGGACCACTCTAATATATATATAATGTTATATACCATTAAGCCATTTCGCTTTCGGCGAGCCTCAAGGGGTAAGCGTGACACTACCCGATTCGGGTAGTGTTTCTAGGTGGATAGTTACTTGTAGTAAATAACTTACAAGTGTGGGCTCACCACACCCACCACCGCCAACAGCAACGCAGTAGTATCAGACGGTCACCCATCCAAGTACTAACCGCGCCCAACACTGCTTAACTTCAGTAATCTAACGGGAACTGGTGTTTCCAGCGTGGTATGGCCGTTGCCATATAATATAATTTTATAAAAAGGGTTAAACAACCACCGCAGGGCCCCACTGAGAGCCACTGCCATCTAAAAAATGGCACCGGCTCCCAGCAGTAGAACCGCGGTAAATCACACTTATGGCCACGTCTCATATATATATATAATATAAGTGTTACACGCAGAAAAAAGAACCTTACATTTTACTGAAAACCAAGTTAAATCTACTGATCTTCCAAGTACGTACATGGGCAACACGGTAGTACAGTAAATGTTACAATTATAGGCAACTGAATATGACTATCATTGATGGTTGCCAGTACCGATTTTCAAGTGCTGCCGACCTGCGGATCAGTAGATTTTACCGATCCAGTCGCTATTCTGCACTGTTCCTTGATGCTGCAATTACGAATTATCATGTCACTTTGACGGATAATATAAACAGATCTAACTTATGTTAACGGTACAGACTATAGTTTGGACGGCTCTATAAATTGTAAAAAAATATTGCTAGAAAATAATTAATAAATAAACACACGGTTAATTCTGAGATAAATTTTCGGATATACTTATAATTAATCGGTATTTGTAAGTTACAACGCTTATAATACAATTAAAATTTCGCACGCAACGGCTGGGGATTCGAACGCATAAACCTAAGCACGCAAGTCGATTAGCTTAACCACTACACTATTACACGAGTTGCGATCTGTGAAATAATTCCGAAATGCATTTGTAACTAAGGTGGCGACCTCGGTAACGACTTTTTAATACGCGCCCATGCCATCGAGGCACACGAAAAAAGTTCTCGCATTTACCTGATATCCATACAAGTCAGCTGGAACAGTCGCGGAACGCAAACACGTCTTGCTCCAATAAACCCTCAACTGTACGCGACCTGTGAATAAGATGTGCCATCCAAAATTGTGTTATTTATTATAAAACCCCTTCATTGCTAAGTGGGGATATGGAGTAATGTGACTACTGTCACATAAATGTCAAAAATAAATGTTTTTTAGGTGATGCAATCCATCCATTGCCGATTGCGCCATGAATTCATCCGGTGGTCCGCAAGGATAGGTTGCGTTGTTACGACTTTGAGGGCGAGCTAAACAAGCTATTCGGATCGGTAGCATGTACCGATCCTTCTGCAATGTTCACTGCACCACTATTGTAGTCTCGGTTCAGTGGATTTTACATATCTTACCGTATTTCATACTAGGGAATAGAGGTTTATTTTACTAAAGGATTACCGTTAAATTCACCCTAAATACACTGAGGCATTTACGAAATGCTAAGTGCTTTTGACATTTTCACCCCTTCATTAGGAGCAGTTTTTGCTGTTACGGTTACAAGAAAAACTTTACATTTCTTGATGAGTAAATATTACATTTCTTTTTTCTGTGTGTATAAGACATCTTAATACTGGAGAAATCTATACAAAAAATTAGTGAAGGAGTCTCTCCGAAGCAGATACAAGCATCTTCTTCGACAGATTTGGTCTTCCAATCTTTCGGCGTTGAACAAGGTATCCGTGACTAACATGCTTGCCGTCCCGGTTCTACTCTAATCGTTTGGGGTGGTTCAATGGACGAAGAACGAGCTTAAGGCCCTTAATATCATCACGTAAGATCATGCATATGCATAAAAGCTTGCATATCAATTCGTCAGTTCCGCGATTATACAATTCACGCCGTCAAGGCGGACGCGGACTTCTGAATCTCCAGTGCAGCAAGCGGCCGAGACCCTTGGCCTGAATTTTAACATCAGAAGTGAGGAAAGTGCATTACTCCATCTAGATGCTTCACTTCTGAAAGCTGAAGTGAAGAAAGAGGTTGAAAAATCTCACCAACAGCTACTCGACAAGAAAATGCACGGAAACTTTCACAAAAATGTAGAAAAACGGTGCTTGTCGAAGGAACAAAATTTTGCTTTCCTCAGATCATTAGGGCTTAATTCAGGTACAGAGGGTTTTATTTTCGCATGCCAGGAAGGTGTCATTTCTACCTTAGCATACCGTGACCGCATTTTATGTCAATAAGTTGCCAGTGATAGGCGTGCAGGGCGTGTCATGCATACGCTGAGTACCTAGAACACATTCTATCGGGGTGTCCGACCCACGCAGGAACGACGTATATCTATAGACATAATGCGGCTCTAAGAGTGTTTTATTGCCATCTTTGTCGCTCTTACGGTGTTGGTCGCGACCCTGCCCTGCCGAACGCTCCAAGGGAGATAGAGTCAACACTGTTTAAAAAACGGAGTTAAAATCAACTCCGAAGCATACCCTATAAAAGTCCCACTGTTTTGAGTAAACGGCAAGCAGAGTAGAAGAAGACTAGTTAAAATGTAACTCTTGGAAAAGAACTCCCTAACTGCACTGTTCGGAGTTATTTCAATCAATTCCGTCCTGACCCTATAGTTGTCCCACGACACCATCAGAAGTTGATTTTAAGGAGTAAATATCGCTAAAAAGGAACGCTGAAGGGAGTATTTCACTATTTCGAAATAGACTTCAGTACTCTGAATAGTGAACATATTTGATGTTTTAAAGCTCTAAGGTTCAATATGGTTGCGTGTCGCGATTTGTTATTACCCGGTAACAAGGAGTTCATTGAGACGCATAGAATGGCATTTAAAAAAGTAGACACTTCAATGCCTTGAAATGCGTACTAATTGCATTTTTGTCCGAAATGCCATTAAATGCGTTTTATGGCTTGAATCTTGTCTCGTTCCAATCATTTTCAATGCGCACAAATGAAAAGGCATTAAACTGACGTCATGATAATACTGTTAAGTGAATTGGCGTTAATGCTATTTAATGCGTTTCGCCGAGCCACCCACTTGAATGCCATACAATGCCTTTCATGACACAAAGTATTGAATTCGGTAAATGCCATTTAATGCGGTTCGCCGAGTCACCCACTTGAATGCCATACGATGTCTTTCATGACACAAAGTATTGAATCGGGTTAATGCCATTCAATGCTGTTTCGAGATCTTTTCAGCTGAATGCCATAAAATGCCTTCTGCGGCAGATTGCATTGACAAGGCTAATGCCATTTAAGAAGAATAGGAACCATATAGGAACTGAGGAACAGACGCGAAAGTGATATAGTAGCCGAAAAGTGAGCATGGTCATTGTATTTCGTTGTGGAACATTCTCGCATTTTGATACTTTTTAGTGATAACTGCATGATGTTCGCTTATGTGCTTTTACTCTCGCGAAACCTTTCAACAAAAGTTCATACGTCAAGAATAAAAAATTTGATGCCGCGAAGCATTCGCCAACGCAAAAATACCACATCCTCGTCTCTCTGAATAACGGCGGAAAGGCCGACATACAGGAGGGACTAATATTAAAATCAGCGGGTAAGTTGAAAAGCTTTTCAATTTAAGGCCATGTGAGCATAACCTCAACATTTTTTTTTGACATTTTTTTCAAAACCAACTTACGTTCAGACGAAACGCGATATCGAGTTGAAAATTTCGGAAATCAAATGAGAAGCACTAAGAAACGTTTGTCTGGTCCTAAATTTTTATAATTATAAAAAAGTTTTTTTTTGAAAATTATTTAGTTTGATTTTTTCATAATTATTCCGTTATGTAGCATATACTCATTTTGCTTCATTTCAATGCCATTAAATGCCCTTTCATTAACTTCACATTCATGCCAATGCCTTTTAATGCTGTTCATTTTAAGTTTTTATTTTAATGCGTTTCATTGCGCCTTGCGCATTAATAAGCATTCAGACAAAAATGCAATTAAAACGCATTGAAACGTTCCAATGCGTTCCAATGAACTCCTTGTTACCGGGTAATATTTAGAAAAAAGATTTAAAAAAAAACGATAAAAAGAGTGATCTATGTATGGCAACCAGACAAAGCGGGTGAAAATTGTATATGTATATGAATCAGAATTGGGATACGAAGAATTCATAGACGCCGGTAAGTATAATTGTATATAATAACAATTATGAACATATCCATGATGCTTTTGAATCTTTTTGTACGATTTGAAAAACTCGTGTGGATTATTTCTGTTAACATTGGTAAATAAGACAAGTCCATTTAGAAACCTTTTATTATTAAAAATTAATACTAAAGCCGCTTACTCAGAAATGTCAAGGAATATTTTTTGAATGCTCCGAAAGCGTATTAAGAACAATTTTCCAAGCATTTCTTTATCAATTTTAAAAGGAATAATCCAAACGAGTTTTTTAAATCATACAAAAAGATTCAAAAGCATCATGGATATGTTAATATTTAATCAAATATATACAATGATACTTACCGCCCAGCTAACCTGTTACCATCCTGAAAGGTTCCTGAATGATCACATGTTATCAGAGGAATTGTTACTTGTATCTCAGTCTCCTAGCAGGTAACGGCATAATCGCCGTAGTTTACTAGGGAGGCTTGTTTGCAACCGTTCCCTGTCAGACTAGTAACATGGCGGTAACAGCCGGCAGCGATCTTCATTTATACATATACATTTTGGGTCTAACCTCTATAATGTAATTTCTTTTTCGTAAGGGTTCAGCTGATAAATATCTGTTTTTTTATAAAAGCTTTGTTCACATATTATCTCCCTTTTCTGGAACTTATTTATCGTTTAATTATGTTCCTTTCCAACATTTTTGCAAAAATATTCATAATTATAATTCCGAAACGATGTATATTTTGAGGTTAAGCTGTCATTGCACGTTGCGTTTCCAAACATCACTTTGTTACAAGCATGTGATTACAATGGCGGGATAATGTTACCTGCTTTGCTTGTAATTTGTTACTACTTTGAGTGGGAAATATATTGTCACTGGGTGACCAGCATGGAAGTCACCAGTGACTGGTTTTTTTAATCTTGTTACAATTATGTGACTATTCGGACTAGTAACTGTGTTAGCTGGGCGGCGACTATGAATTCTTCGTATCCCAATTCTGATTCATATATACAATTTTCACTCACTTTGTCTGGTTGCCATAGCTCACTCTTTTTATCGCCAACATATTTCACTTTTCTAATAATTACCCTGCAAATAAAAAATGCCAATTGTATTTAAATGGAAATGTTGAAATGAGCATTTGAAATTAAATGCAATTGGTAGAACTATCATTGAATGTACCTCAATGGATTTTAATTGACGCAATGTATTTAAATCGTAAAGATGCAATTGGTGGCATTTCATCATTACGGAATGATGTCACCAAAATTCGATAAATATTATTTGTATAATATTGTTAATTTATGTCCAAAGTCACTTTTTATTCTCATTAAACAATCAATATTTACTGAACTTTAGTCCAAAGGTACAAATTATATAACAACTTTTATTCCTTATTATCAACTAAGCACTTCAATCTCTTCAATAATACTATTTATTAACGTATTATTTTATTATTCAATAAATTAAAATTTAATTGCAAAACTCCAATTAAAAACAGTTTCGGTCTATAAACTTATGTGCGATTCAATACAATTAGATGCATAGCATGACCAATCTCCATTTTTACATTAGCCTCTATTGGATAATATAAAACCATTTACAAAATTCTTTTTGAATTGAAAGTCGTCAATTAAATCCAAGAAACGGTTCATTGGCTTGCGAAACAATTCAGAGCAATAGACCGCACACTGGTTCTATTGCATATCTACAATTCACTGCAGTTGCAGACATTCAATTCAATTCACTGACAAATTTTTCAATGGCGATTTAACAATTGGTTATTAAATGCAATTCACCATATTTGACTTTAATTGCATTTCACCAAAAATTGTCGATTGAAGATTTTATTTTTGAATTGCAGTCAATCGATTTTAAATGAATCTTTTTTTGCAGGGTAAATAACAAATCGCACCGACGCGACACGCGACCATCTAGAATTCTGGATTCTAGAATTTTCATGTTTCGAGTTCGCAGTTTCGCACGCGTTGACTTACGGCCATGATGTTGCGAACAACTGCGAAGAGAGTGTTTTGCAAGTTTTCTGCGAACGCAGCTCCGAACATAAACTCCATGAGAAGTCCCGCCACGACTCTTTAACTCCGGATTGAGCATGGGTTAAGATTTTGTTTCTGTGCGGTGCGAATTAATTATATTCACTCTGAATGCACTTCAGAACCTTTTGCTCACTGTATTTTACTCTAGAGTAAAATATGCGAAGTTGAATGTATTCGATACTGAGTCGATTTTATACTCCGTAAAATTGTACTCTCAACTCCGCTAGCCATTTACTCCTCAAATTTTTAACAGTGAATTGTCCAAAACGAGAAGTGCCAAATTTTCTGGAACTACGATTTTCAGACAGCAGTTTCCGTTGCACACTCGAGGCCTGACATTGTTCTCCAAGACTTCGAGAAACAAACTATATTCGTGATCGAATTCTCGGCTTCGTCCGAATATAACATCACTGCCAAGGAGAAAGAAAATGAGGAGAGCTATCAAGACCTTAAAAGAGAGCTGCAACGACTGCACCCAAAATATTCGGTACAATTAATTGTCCTTATTGTGATAGGTGCTCTCAGAGGTGCGAAACTATCACTGGTTCGTAACCTTAAAGCCATACCCGCGTGCCAAAAATATGCCAAGGCACTTGCGAGATGGATGCAGAAAGCTGTCATCCTTGGGTCGCTTCGTGTCTTCAAGACACACGAGGGTTTCGCCGGCCTGACGTTGTGATTTTGCCGTTGCCTATGACCACCCATCTCACGGTTGTGAGACGTGGCCATAGGTGTGATTTACCGCGTTGCTACTGGGGGCTATTGACATTTTGTTGGATGGCAGTTGCTCTTAGTGGGACACTGCGGTGGTTGTTTAACTTTTTTAAAATTATATATATATATATATATATATTCAGGTACAGAGGGTTTTATTTTTGCATGCCAGGATGGTGTCATTTCTACCTTAGCATACCGTGAGCGCATTTTATGTCAAGAGGTTCCCAGTGATAGGTGCAGAGCGTGTCATGCACACGCTGAGTAACTAGAACACATACTATCAGGGTATCCGACCCACGCGGGAACGACGTATATCTATAGACATAATGCGGCCCTAAGAGTGCTTTATTACCATCTTTGTCGCTCTTACGGTGTTGGCCGCGACCCTGCCCTGCCGAACGCTCCAAAGGAGATAGAGTCGATTGTCCGAAACGATAAGTGCCAAATTTTCTGGAACTACTATTTTCGGGCAGCAGTCTCCGTTGCGCACTCGAGACCTGACATTGTTCTCCAAGACTTCGAGAAACGAACTATATTCGTGATCGAATTCTCGGCTCCGTCCGAATACAACATCACTGCAAAGGAGAAAGAAAAAGAGGAGAGGTATCAAGACCTTAAAAGAGAGCTACAACGACTGTACACAAAATATTCGGTACAAGTAATTGTCCTTGTGATAGGTGCTCTCGGAGGTGCGAAACTATCACTGGTTCGTAACCTTAAAGCCATACCCGCGTGCCAAAAATATGCCAAGGCACTTGCGAGATGGATGCAGAAAGCTGTCATCCTTGGGTCGCTTCGTGTCCTCAAGACACACGAGGGTTTCGCCGGCCTGTCGTTATGATTCTTCCGTTGCCTATGACCACCCATCTCACGGTTGTGAGACGGGGCCATAGGTGTGATTTACCGCGTTGCTACTGGGGGCTATTTGTTGTTGTTGTAATGCAAACGTTGGCGAAAGCAAACAAAATCCCCCGATGATGGCAATCCAGCACATGCCACAAGCCGGCGCAAAGCGATGTGAAATACACAAATACACAAAGTGTCAATAAGATATATTAAAAAATTATAATATTTATATAATTTGATGCAATTATACCAATAATAATTTGAATAATCATATAGTTAAACAAAAAGAAAAAAAATGGAGGCATCAAGAATCGAACGCGCAACCTTCCGCTCCTAAGCCAAGCAAGCTATCGCCTGAACCATTGGATCATCTGAAAGTCAATGTCGCTATGGATATATGATTTGCTGTGAATTTTTCAAACCAGTTTTTTCTCGAAATTCGTCAAAAAGCGCATCCAGTACATATATTATATTATATATTATAATATTAGATAATAATACTATTATAATTATAACTAAAAACTTGTACACAATTTCTAAATCTCGCGTACACATTTTTCCACATATCTTTTCGCAAAAGCTCGCTTTTTTGTGTATTTTTAGATCGACCATTATTTCTACAAGAAGAATTTGCTAAATTAAATGAGAAAAATAATTACCAGCGCAGATTTCCTGCAGCGGTTGATAATAGTGCAGTTACAAGAGTGGCCGACAGATGGATTTCTAAAGAAATTCTCCATCATGAATTGATTTCCAAAGGATTTCACTTTGACGTCGTTTACCACAATAAATTATCCAATGCTTATAATAATAAGAAAGAATAAAGTCTTAGAATGTTGGGCCTTCCCTCCGATTTCGTCAAAAGTGTCGGTGTTGTGAGTGAAGATATATTGTTTGCAAGTATGATCAAGTTTCGTCTGCTTCGAATGAGCTCTGACGTCATATTTTCGATCTCTCTTCTCCTGGATTATATCGTCTCAAGATTCCACTTTAACGCCGTTTACCGCAAGAAATGATGAAATTCTTATTACAATAAGGAAGAATAAAGCCTTAGGAATTTGGCTCTTCCCTCTGATTTTGTGAAAAGTGTCGGTGTTGTGCAGAAAATTTAGTTTTGTCAAGCGTGGCTTCTCCTATCGACCATCTCTTTCTAGATTTTCGTCTGCTCCCTCGGCATTTATGAGATATTTTCAGACGAAAATTTTCCACATCAACAATTTACCAAATTGTATCGACTGCGAGACCACTACAGTACACGTAAGTATAATTTAATTTCATCTCAATAAAAATTAAAATTAAATATACACTTTTCCAGTGCCGCAAAAATTGGGCGTTTGGACTTTGAAAAATTTCAGAGCCAGTCAGCCATTTTCTAAGTCGTTTATCCAACACCCTTAATAGCCTGAAAAGTATCCCTGTGTGTCAACAAAATGCTAAAACGCTTGCGGAGAAGATGCAGAAGACGGTCGTCCTTGGGTCGCTCCGTGTCCTCAGGGTGCACGAGACTCTTGCCTGATCATCGGATTGAGTCCGTCGCAGACTGTAACCACCTATCTCACGGTCGGGAGACGTAGTTGCGGCTGAAATTTTACCGCGAATTCGCTGGGGCGGGTGCAGTATTTCAGATTGGCACCCGCTCCCGGCGAAATCCCACATTTTTCCTTACGACAAACTTGTAATTACCCTCACAGCAAGGGATATCGGTGGGATATCCCATTTATCTCCCACGATATCTCAGGCATATCCCAGGAGATTCCAGGGACAACACATTAATGTCCCAATTTTTAAAGTCCGGGATATCTCAAATTCCATAATTGACATCCTAGGATATTCTTATACGATGTCCCATATTTAAAATGCAGGATATGCCAAGGATGTCCCCAAGATATCCTAATTATATAATTTTTTATAATATTATAAAAAATTCATATATGTACCCTTTGCAAATCATTTATACTCTTTGTGCTTTAAATAAACAAACTCATCATTATTTTTAAAAAAATATTTTCCTGGAGCTACAAATAAGAATCGAAGATAGTATGTAGAGCCGTCTTCATATACCTTTTTTAGTCTTGTCTTTTTCAACACTTGTGTCTTGTTGTTGACCGTATAGGTCGTTTTACTACATTAGCAAAATTTTTTTTTGAGATGATTACTTCTTTATTCCGTGTCTAAATGCAGGTAATATTGTACAGGTATATGTATTTATTATGCTTTTCTAGATGTATATGTGTAGATTTAACTAAATCAAAATTTGGCAAAATCATGAAAAAGCTAAACAAATTTTACATTAGTAGGTATATCAATTTTAATCAATTCATGCATGCAAGCCATGCAAGCATTACTTTAACATTACTTTACCATTACGCTGCAGCGTAATGCTTGCGTTCGGCCGGTCCGCCAGGGTGCAGATACTTTGTTCCTCGCCGACAGTTCGGAAGACCATATCCGTCGATGAGACGTTTGTATTTGCATCGGAGAATATCCTTTCTCCAGTATCCAATCTCTTGAGTGTACTCTTTGACAATTTTTAGAACTAGATGTAGTTTCTCTTGATTTCTAGCATAGATCTTAAGATCATCCATGTAAAATACGTGAGTGACCTTATGCTTTCGGTCAAGTGTAGAAAGTATTTTCTTCGTCATTTTCCATTCTTTTGTCGATTGACGACCTTTCAGTGTCATGAAATAAAATAAAATATCAAAAATTTCAGGTTAGGGTATCTCAGATCAGGTACTCTAACCTCAAATTTCGGATAGTTGATTGTGATTGTATTTCGTGACACTGAACGGTCACCAATCGACAAAAGAATGGAACGTGACTGAGAAATTAGATTCTACACTTGAAAAATATTACTATTTGCACATTTATGACTTACTTTTACGTTTAGAATATTGTCTCAAAAAAGTTGTCTGCATTCCCATGAGGTCATGCTACAATACTCGATTCAAACCAACGAGGGCTTCCCGCTCTTCGGGCCTCTTTTTTAATTGGTCAGCCACAGACGCGGGCGTGAACTGTGTATAGCCCGTACAGGGACCGTGGTGAGAGTTGACGGCAAAGATATTATAATAGCTTTGCTTTAAAATAGGTGGAAGTTCACTGTAAGCAAAGATATTTTACCTAGATGCGGCAAGGGTCTAGTTAGGCCACATGTCACGAGGGCGGCGCTACCGTCACTTTTGTGGCTTCGGCTTTATTCGGTACTTTTCGGTTAAATTCGGCATTGCCGCTTCGTTTAAAGGGATTGTTTCGACCACATACCGCAAGGCGGCGCAATAAACTTCGAGCGGGAATTTAAAATTTTTGCATTATTATGAATTATTTATGTATATTAAAGGACTGAAACGGACTTTTTCCAATTTTGAAATATTTGTAGTACATATAATTTACTCTTATGACTGAAAAAGAAAAAAATATCCTATAATATAGGATGTAATAAAAAATTAAGAAGTCATTGAATATGATAATGAATTCAGCATTTTAGTAATTACAAACCTATAAATGATAGGACAATTTTACCATTGGACAA
>CAKNYM010044432.1:32032-44008 GCA_932195095.1 Andricus curvator | reverse complement strand
CAGCTCAGGGGGGGGGGGAGATTTTGTTACGATTTGTTACGGCAGGGGGCGGATCTTCATGCATGCGTGTAATTTTTGGAAATTCGCACATGGAACAAATAATTCGCAGTAATTGTATAAAAATTTAATATGAATTTAACTTTACGCGTCAAATAAACCTGATGAATGAAAAACAAACCTGGCCAACAACAATTTTAAGAAAAGTCATCGAATTTTATTGGTCAGGGAAAAGTCAGGGATATAGAAAAAAAAATCTGGCTAAAGTCAGGAAATTTGTATAACTTTAAATAAATGTCAAGCAAAATAAATTTGAAATTTTTCAATTTTGTTTTGAAATTGTTTTATTCCGTTGATAAAAGATTCAAGTTTAAAAATGTTAAAAGTTTGAGATTCGGGTCTTCTGAATATTAATGGCCAGGAAAAATTAAAAATTCCTCAGGGAAAAATTAGGACATTTTTTTAATGAATTTTTGCGGTAGCCCTGATATAATATTCTTATTGATAATTGATTTGTCTTGTATTTATATTCTTTCTTGCAGTTATTTCCCCCCGAAGATGATCTTTTTAGTGAGAAATTGTATTAATTATTTGAAAATTTAATAATTTGTTAAAAAGGTATTTAAAACTCATATATTGATATTGGAAAGTCAAACTGAAATCTTTTTTGGATGAAAATTCAACTATTTTTTTTGAAAATTTGTATTTTTAATTTAAAAATTCCTCTATTTATAGTCCAGAATTGCATCTTTCTTGGATAAAAATGCAACTGTTTGGTTGAAAATTCAAGAATTTTGTTAAAAAGTCATCCCTTTTGGTTGAAAATCCAACTGTTTTGTTGAAAATTCATATTTTGGTGTTGAAAAAAAGTAAAGTGAAATCTTCTTTGGATGAAAATTCAACTCTTTTTTTTTTAATTTAAAAATTAATCTTTTCCAGTGGAAATTTCATCTTTCTTGGATAACAATGCAACTGACTGGTTGAAAATGAATCTTCTTTGCTTTAGCATTCATCTATTTTGTTTGAAAATTTTAGATGAACGACTTTGTTAAGAAATCATTTTCTTGATGAAGATTCATGTTTTTAGTTGAAAATTCATCTCTTTGGATGAAAGTTTAACTATTTTGTTGAAAACTGATATTTTTTAATTTAAAATTCAACTGCGTGGGTAAAAGTTGAAGTACTTTGTTGACAATTTTTTTTTTTTTCTTTGAATGAAGTTTTATCTCTTTGGCTGAAAATTTAACTATATTGTTGAAAATTAATTTTTTTTTTACTGAAAATTCATATTCTCTGGTTGAAAAATCAATTCATGTACAGAACATTCGCTTTTTGGCTTGAAGGTTTAACAATTTAGGTGAACTTTTTTTTTCTTTCATGACTGAAAAATCTTTACTTGTTGAAAATTTGTCTTTTTCGTTTGGAAATTATTTTTTTTTTTTAAATGAAATTTCATTTCTTTGCTTGAAATATCAACTATTACACTTTTTTATTGAGAATTCATTCAATTATTTTTTTTGAAAATTCAAGTATTTTGTTAAAAAGTCATCTTTTATGGTAGAGAAGTCATTTTCTTGTTTAAAACAAATAAACAAATTTGAAAATTTTACATTTGTATCTGAAATATTGTTTTATTCCGTTTATAAAAGATCCAATGTTCAAAATATCACCAGATTAAAATGCTGGTATTTGAATGTTGTTGGTGAGAGAAAACGAAAAATTGGTCAAGGATTTTATTATTATATTTTATTTATATTAGGATTATTTTCAAGTCCCATATCTTATTATTTATGGAAATCAAAAATTAAGAACAGTGGGGGGGGGGGGTAAAATTGTGGTTACAGTCCGTTACAGGGGGAGGGGGTTCTTGGAGAGGGCCTATAATCCGTTACGTAATTCAAGTATGGCCCCTAACCAACTTTGCATGGAAACTCTTTAAAAGTAAAGGAGTTACTCTACCTACGACAATATTAGAATCTGATTTGATGGCTTCCAAACAACGACCAAGGCATCTGGATTTTGGACAGGATGGAGGAGGGGATTCGCTTCTGTTGGAGTAATACTGCGAAGAGGGGAATTTAGGAAATGAGAAAGTTTCTCATAGGTTTTAGTAGAATCTTACCTGTTTTGAAGGACCACAACAGGTTGCTTGATTGCAAGGTTTGTCCGTCTTTGGACAATCCAGAACACAGTCTTCTGTAGGAGTTTCTTTAATTTCACTATTACTTTGATACTGTAAAAAAGAAAATAACTCTCATTAGTGATAATCAATACCAAAATTAATATTGTCTATCTGAATAAAATTAATTTAATTCATACAGAGAAAAAAAATTTAAAGAAATATTAGTTTACGTCTATAAATTCGGGTTGTATCGTAGTTGAATGAATGCCCTCATTATGGAAGAACTCTTTGACTTGTTCGGCAATTTTCATATACTCTGAAAGATTACGACAGCGAATATGAGCAGAGGCGATGATCCGGTCACCGGCCAACTGCCACACATGGAATTCATGCACAGCAAGAACGCCATCTATATTTTCTAGCAATCGCTGTTGTACCGCATCAACCTGCATAAAGTAAAACACTATGTTCAATCTACGATTTATATTAAATTTTCGCTTGTGACACTGCAATTGCAAAAGCAGAACTTTTTAATTTTGTACTATTAATCACTAGGATTGGCTTAAAAGCCTTTTGAATTTATAATATTTTACCTGTATATGAGTGGGTACGGTTTGTAGCAGAATTAATGCTGATTCTTGTAAAAGGGGCCACACTGATTTTAGAATAAGAAGCACTAGCAACAGCGAAAGAGCTGGATCCATGTAATATCTGGAATATAAAAAAATGGTTTTAGTTACAGAAAGCAATTTCATAAATTTCATGAAAGAATAATATAATCGCGTTATTTTTTTATATCATATATTAAATTATTTGTTTTAAATCATTTTTTAACTTTCATTTTTTTGATTATACAATTGCACTTGAAATTAAGTGTAAACCATAAAAAACTGAGAAAAAAAATCAAGCAGTTTAAAATTGTTTACTTTTTTAATTTTGAGGAGTGGAGACCACCATATAATAGATAATAATCCTACAGTAGATAATCATGAATTTCAAATACTAATGTATGTGAAGTAACTAATTTAATTTAATTATATAACGGCCATACCACGCTGAAAACCCCAGTTCTCGTCAGATCACTGAAGTTAAGCAGCGTTGGACGCGGTTAGTACTTGGATGGGTGACCATTCAAGAATACTGACATGAGTGCTGTTGGCACATCGTGGGTGTGGTGAGCCCACACTTGTAGTTATTTATAACTACAAGAAAAACCTAGAAACACTACCCGAATCGGGTAGTGTCACGCCTGCCCTGAAAGGGAAATGGTTTAATGGTATAGATTAGTTAGGACTCCATATTTGTTAATGAATAAAAATAAGAAGTAATCAATTTAGGTACATATATCTGCGTTTTTAATTAACGATTAACTACTGTAGGTTCATTATCTACTGTAATGTGGTCTCCCCTGCTTAAAAGTAATTTTTAATTGTAGCGTTTAAAATTCAATCAGGAAAAATGTAGGTAATCTCAAATCCAATCGAGTTAAAACTTGATAAACAGGCGCAAAATATAAATCTACAATTTCAGGGTGACCACTCAAGACCTAGAAAATAATTCACGGTATTTTTCAGGTTTACTACCAATTTTCTCGGTTTAAGTTTTCAAATTAAAAACCTTTAAGACAATCTCAACAAATGTAAACTCTTAACGCACAAGCTATCAAAATTGAACAATTTTTAATCGAGGTCTTTAAACAAAAAAAAAAGGTAAATCAACATTTTCAAATCGAGTTCAATTAAAATAAAAACTTCCGAAATTGAACAATTTTACATTTAGGGAAATCAAAATTCGACAGATTAAAGAAGCACTCAAAATTGTTGAAATATTATGAATTTTATCATTTTGAAAAATCCATTTTAAAATTATTCAGTTGCACACGTTATTAGTTTAAAGTTATCCAATTTATAAAGTATCTAACTGAAATTAATAAATATTTAGCGTCTTTGATTTAAAATTCTTCAACTACAAAGAATTTAAAGAAATTCTTCAATAGCATTTAAATTTACGTTCATTTAATGTCAAACGCTCATAATTTAAAACTGTAAAATTAAAGAAATTTTAATCTGAAATAATAATAATTAAACCAAACAATTCTGAATGTCTCAATCTAAAATTATTCAACTCCCTTAATTCAAAGTTCTTCTGCTTCAAATGCTTTTTTCTATTATTTAATATTGAAGACGTCAAGCTTAAAATTTCGAAACTATGTGTTTGCAGAATCTTAAAATTCAGTTTCTTTTTCAATATCAAAATTGCTCTACTACAAGGTTTTCAATTTGAAAATGTCAGCTACATATTAATGCTTTCAATTTGAAATAAATTTGTTAAATATATAGAAGGGTTTAAATAGTAATTGTTGATTTTTTAAACATTATATATTTAAAATGATTTCATTTATGTATCAATTTTCGACTTAAAAATTTGGAATGTTATGAATTTAAATTTTTAACAAATTATTTAAATTTGAAAATAAATAATTTTGAATATTTTAATCTAAGAGTACTGAGCTTTAGGTTTAAATATTTTTAATTGTTGTCCCAGTATACAAAATATAAATTTGAATTCAACAAATTCGGAGTAGTTTACTTTTGAGACTTTGAAGACCTTTCATTTAAATTGTAACAACTATAATTAAATTGAATGTAATTGAAGTTTTTCAAGTATAAACACTTTAGCTGATGTTAATTGATGATGACCAGGTAAGAATTCAACATCTTCTAATTAGAAACGGTTCAATATGAAATTATTCAATTGTGAAGTCAGAAGTCTTTACATTTTAAAGAAGTGCATAAAGGAATTAATTTTTATGAAGCCTCTATTTTTCATTTTCTTCTAAAATTTATATATTTTCAAATATGCAAATGTGGCTACTGACTGAATTTAAAGTAGTTTAAAATTCAAATGCTCATATATCAATGTATATAAAAATAATATAACCAAAGATAAGTAAAAATTACATTTTTACCACTTCCAACAACAGCTTCTATCCACTTTTGTAAGATTTCATTTCCTGATGGTAAATCTTATACACATTTTAAAACTTTCATTTTATGACTTCGCTTTGCAGTTTAGTACAAAATAACGCTCACAAATATATTTGTTCTCTCCATTCTAAGGTATAACAACACTTTTGGACACTCCAAATTTCAAATCTTTATTTATCTGATTCCAATTTATGATTTGAGATTCAAAAGTTGGTCAGTAAAATAAATGTTCGCTTCTCTTTCTCTGATTAGTAGACGCGATTCAACAACTCAAGGTCGTCGTGACATTTAAAATATTAGTAATTTAATTTTTAACACGCAATAAATGCACGCGTAAGAAGCGCGCGTTCACGTTTTTCGATTTTTATTTCCTAAAATCAAAAACATGAAAAATTTAAAAATCTACTATTAAACGAATTTCTGAATGAAAGCGTTGAAAAATTTGAAATTTAAAGTGTTTGAAATTGATAACATTGCAGACCAAAATTTTGAAAATTGAACAATTTAACTAGAAAATAATCAAAATTGTCTTATTTCTAATTCAAAGAGTTCAAAATTGAATAATTTAATTTTTAATTGAATAAATTGATTTGAAATTCAAGGGAATTAAAATTGCATTATTTCTAATTAAAAGTGTTCAAACTTAAGTAATTTAAAATGGCAAATTTTTAAAATTAAATAACTTTGAATTTGAAGTGATTACAATTTGACAATTGGCATTTGAAAGCCATTGAATGTTTCCGATTCAAAGCTTCTGAAATTCTAGAATTTTAAATTGTTATTATATACAAAAAATTAGAATTTAACACTAAAATTGATTAAACAAAATTTTCTAAGGTCAAAAAATAAATTCGGCGTCATTTTCAGTGTTCAAAATAAATAATTTTTTAATTATAAAGCTTTAAAATTCAATTATTCTAAAAAAACGTTCCAAATAAAAAGTAATTTTAAATGGGAAACATTATAAATGAAAAAAAATTTCAGTCAACAAAAATTGTGATATTAAAACTTTTTTTATACTCAACCCCTTTAAAATGTCAATTATTGCACGTGAATTTTAATCGTTTAAAAATGAACAGCTATCAAATTGTTAATTATAATTTTCAAAATACAACCATTTCCATTTTAATCACAAAATTGAAGGAATCACTTATGAAGGAAAAAAACTGAAAATTTAACGTTCAACATAAAAATTCAGAACTCTTAAATTGTAACCATTCAAAATTTAAAAAATTATTCAATTGCTGAGGTACCAATTTCACGTAGTTTAATTTTTATCTATTTGGATTTTTAGCGATCTGTGCAACTATCAAGTCTTTCAATTTAATATTCTACGCTTTCGAAGAATTAAAAAAACAATTTTTAACGTTTAAAATTGAAACAAAACCATTTTGAATATTTAAACGTAAAATTATTATTAAATTTAAAACTGACTAATACTGAAACTAAACAATTTAGAATGTTAAAATCTAAAAATATTAAATTTAAAACTGACTATCAAGACTTTTAATATGAAATTTTGCATTTTTGAAAGATTTAATAGTGAAATTCTCCTGATATTTTTAATATTTGAATTGGAAACTACAACACTGTGAAATTTCTAAATGGAAAACCTCCAAAAATTAAGAATTTTCAAATCAAATATTTTCGAATTTAAGTTTTTGAACCAAAAAAACTTTAGTTTCGAGGTCTCAAAAATTCAACTGTTTTAGAATTGCGCATTCAAAACTATATGACTATATGACCTTGTGAGTTTAACTTTACGCACCAAATAAACCTGGTGAGTTAAAGACGAACTTAGTCAATGACAATTTAAGAAAAGTCAGGGAATTTTATTGGTCAGGCATAAGTCAGGAATTTAGAAAAAAATCTTGTAAAATTCAGGGAATTTCTATAACTTTAAATAAATGTCAAGCAAAATAAACTTGAAATTTTTCAATTTTAATTTTAAATTGTTTTATTCCGTTTATAATAGATTCTAGGTTAAAAATTTTACAAGTTTGAGATTCTGGTCTTCGAATATTAATAAAATGAAAAATTGGTCAGGGATAAATTAAGGAATTTTTAAAATGAAGTTTTGCGGTAACCCTGATATAATATTCTTGTTAGTAATGTATTTGCCTTGTATTCGTATTTTTTTGCAGTTGCTTCCTCTTGAATATTATCTTTTTAGTTATAAATTTTATAATTTGTTTGAAAATTTAACAATTTTATTAAACAGTTATTTAAAACTCATATTTTCATGCTGGAAAGTCAAACTGAAATCATTTTTGGATGAAAATTCAACTGTTTTTTTTTTTAATTTGTCTTTTTAATTTGAAAATTCATCTATTTTAGTAGAAATTGCATCTTTCTTGGATCAAAATGCAACTGTTTGGTCGTAAATTCGAGAATTTTGTTAAAAAGTCATCCTTTTTAGTTGAAAATTTGTCTTTTTGGGATGAAAATTCAAGTACCTATCTTTTTTGGGTGAAAATTCAAATTTTTTTTTAGTTTGTCTTTTTAATTTAAAAATTCATCTATTTTAGTAGAAATTGCATCTTTCTTGGATAAAAATGCAGCTGTTTGGTCGAAAATTCGAGAATTTTGTTAAAAAGTCCCCTTTTTGGTTGAAAAATCAACTTTTTATGTTGAAAAATCGCCTTTTTGGGTTGAAAATACAGGTATCTCCGTGGAAATTCACTCCTGATTTAAAAATCATATTCTGATGTTTAAAAGTCAAACTGAAATCTTTTTTGAAAATTTGTCTTTTTAATTTAAAAAATCATCTATTTTAGCAGAAATTGCATCCGTCTCGGACGAAAATGCAACTGTTTGGTTGAAAATTGAACAATTTGGTCAAAAAGATATCTCTTTTTTGTTTAAAATTCAACTCTCTTGTCGAAAATTCACAATTTGGTGTTCAAAGTCAATTGAAATCTTTTTAAGATGAAAATTAAGCTATTTGTTTGAAAATTTGTCTTTTTAATTTAAAAATTCACCTATCTTAGCATAAATTTCATCTTTCTTGGATACACATGCAACTATTTGGTAGAAACTTAATCTTTTTTGCTTGAGGATTCATCTATTTTGTTTAAAAGTTTTGGTTGAACCACTTTGTTAAGAAATCATTTTTTGTTGTAGATTCATATTTTTAGTTGAAAATTCACCTCTTTAGTTGAAAGTTTAACTTTTTTTTTGAAAACAGATCTTTTTAATTGAAAATTCAACTGTGTGGGTAAAGGCTGAAGTACTTTGTTGAAAATTTGTTTTTTTGAATGAAGGTTTATCTCTTTAGGTGAAATTTTTTTTCATTCATGACTGAAAAATCTTTATTTGTTGAATATTCGTCTTTTTGGTGTCGAAATTAATTTTTCTAATGAAATTTCGTTTTTTTGTTGTTGAAATATCAACTACCACACTTTTTTGTAGATAATGCATTCAATTATTTTGTTGAAAATTCAAGCATTGTATTAAAATATCATCTTTTATGGTAGAAAAGTAATGTTTTGTTTAAAATAAATGAATAAATTTGAAAATTTTTAATTTGTATCTGAAACATTGTTTTATTCCGTTTATAAAAGATCATATGTTAAAAATATTACAAGATTAAAATGCTGGTATTTGAATGTTAATAGTCAAGGAAAATGAAAAATTGGTCAAGGAAAAATCGGGGAATTTTTAAAATGAAGTTTTCAAACTGCAAAGTATGTATTATCTTGAATACAACAACTTTCCGTCAGTTTTAAGTCCCATATCTTATTATTTCTGGAAACCATAAATTAGGTACAGTAAGAGGGTGGGGGGTGTTACGGTCCACTGAAGGGGAAAGGGGGTCTTGGAGAGGATCTATAATTCGTTACGTAATTTAAGTACGACCCATTAATAACATTTCTATTTTCAGAAAACATTAAATTCTGAAAATTCACGTGTGAATAAAACGAATTCATCCAAAAGCGGTTAACACTTTTTATGCAACAGATGGCGCCAGGCAGTTATCGCGCCTGCCCCGAATTGAATTGTTTTCTAGATAATATTAAAATACCTGTATTGCCATTCTGTGAGCCATACAATGAGAGCAGAAACGATAACGATGACCGAACCAAGAGCGTCTGATAGCACGTGGAGGAAAACTCCACGCATATTCATCTGACTCGCGTCATGAGAATGTCCATGTGCCTTTTTTCTAGGTGGCGACGGATGATGGAAGGACTCATCATTTTCATTGTCATCTGTACTTACGAGGGTGCTTAGCCTATTGTGACTTCTAGATAATCCATGCGAATGTCCGTGACTTGCAGCATGTTCTGTAACAATTAATTTATTATTATTATTATTAATTTATTCAATAATAATATACATAATTATGTGCTGTATGCTATAATGGTTATCGATTATTTTTATTTTTAAAGACTGTTTTCTTGCATACTCTACGCAAATAAATTCCCTTACTTAATGACACTGAACGTACAGGAAAGATTCTCTTGTTTATTTGTAACTGAATAAACATGAAGTCTATTAATAAAACTGGTTTTTTTCCTTCAAGTATTTCCCCCATCCATTCTTGAGGCTATTACAACAGGGTTGCCACAGACTATTGTATTTTAAAAAAGTGGTGAAGGTGACTAATTTAAGCTTAAAAACTAACTAAACTAAAACTAAACTAAAAGTGACTGCTGTTCACACAAAAAGGAGCCTGTGATATGAATAGAAACACTTATCTACTCAAAAAATTTAATTCAATTACTCATTTAATTTATCGGCTTGCATTGACAAGATTAGATTAAATTGTATTGCTGAATTCGGGGGTGAAAACCGAGGTTAGGGTAGGGTGGGGCGAGATGAGCATAGTTGACGTTTTCACGTCAATATTTAAAAACTGCTAATTTATTGCTTGAAAGTAAGTCGTTATATATATATTCTACAAACATTTGTAATTATAATTTTTGCCAAGATAAAAGTAAATAAAAAAGTAAATGCGGAATTAAAAACGAAAATAAAAAAGTAGTGCGCTTGGCTCATATCGCCCCATGCCTGGGGCGGGGTGGGTCACTTAATTAAATGACTTATTATGTATTATTTATAAGTAAGAGTATTATTAAGTTAGAGTATGATAAAACAAAAACATATCTTACACATATTTTTCGAAAATTTTACGGAACATTTAAAGTACTTAACGTTAAAATGATGCAATCCTTAATCCTAACCTCTACCGTAACTAACTTTACATTCAGTGAATAGAAAAACGATTTATATCTGCATATCTTTTAATAATTGTATAACAGAAATTAATATAACCATTTTTCGACTTAACCGTTACATTGTCTCAGTAAAGTTAAATTCTACAGTAAGAAAACTCCCAAGTACTAGACTGGTCTACTACACTGCCGTCCAAACTAAAAAGATACATATGTGACATTTTTATGAAAAATGAGTTTTTGGTATCGTTGAATTCGTAAGAAAAAGCTGCGTCTGTGTTAATAAAAATTATTAATTATTAATATTTATTGCAAAAAACGATTGTTTATAAATTAGGAAAGTCGAAAAAGTTGAAAAATACAACATAAAAAGATACACAAAGTACTTTGCGTGTCCTAAAATTTGTACAAGGCATGTAATACGTCATCAGCATACAAATCAAAAAGAACCTAAAGAACTTTGTGTCTTTTTTGCCTTGTAAAAGTGACCGAGTGCGGAGCGAATTTACAAACGAAAAGAATCGCTTGCCTTACGTATTGTTACGTCCGTATTGTCGCTGCTGTCTGTAGATTCCCCTCGTTCCGACGGTGATTGGAGGAAGTTGAATTGTGGTCCGTTGCTGCCTTGCGTTGATTTAAAAATCAACTACCGCGAAAATTATATCAAGCAGTGGTAGAATTCCACCAAATAATTATTAAAACACATGATTTTTCTTAGGAGGATTTTTAAGTTTTATTAAAAACATCTTTTCTGAACACTATAAATCCCCAATTGTTCACAACAAATTCTCACAATAATCCAAGTTTTTGTTCACAATTCCCAAAATCCAAAATATTTGAAATTCGTAATTTACGCGCGCGCTTCACGTTAGATTTATTTATTAAAGTTTATTTATTTGAGTTTGATTGATTCAAAACTATTAATCATCAAAACAAATCTTTAGGTTTTTTCCACCTCAATCTTTCTAAGTCCAAAGTGGACTAAAAAAATTACAGAAGAGTTTCCGTTCAAATAAAAATGATAGCGAGATAAAATCTGGCGTTTCGGCGCGCTCGCACCTATATTTATAACCTCGCGAATTGGTTTCCAAAGGGTGGGAAACCAATCAGCGATTACATGTCGTCACTATGGACCAATTATATTATATGTCACGTAGGTACCCTACGTGACAATTCGCAAATCGCCGCATATGAACATGGATTTTACGATCCAAATTACTGGATTGAACCAGTTCGACGGAAGGGTTTTCTTCGCATGAAACCCGTGGAAGTCGGAGAGATGATTCATCCCCATACGTTAATTTATGCACGTAACGCTTCCGAGGAGAAGAGAGAGAAAACCTGAATGAGTTCACTTTCAGAATATTTGATATTTGCAAAAGTTAGATTTTAGTTCATTCCGAATTCTAGTGAATTTAACTGAATTTACAAGTAAATCATTTAAATTTGAATTCTGTAATTGGTAAAGAAGATCCCTTTCTTACCATCAAACCTAAATTTCATAATTTTTAGTTACGGCGATTCGCACGCCGTTACAGTATGTTTTAGCCTTGTGAAATAGCTCGGACTCTGATCGGAAATCCAAGGGAAATAAGTCCCGGCTAGATTCGGCTATACATTAGCGACGATCGTTCGGGTAAGTTCGGGCAAAGATATTTTACCTAGATGCGGCAAGGGTCTAGTTAGGCCACAT
>CAKNYM010044432.1:0-27032 GCA_932195095.1 Andricus curvator | reverse complement strand
AGTTTGGTTAGAAAATACTTAAAATTAAAAGTTTTGAACATTGAAAAGTTGAACAGCCGGGAATTTTGTTCTTAGGGTGACTTTTTACGAAGAAAAATTACAAAATCAAAAAAAATTAATGCATTTACATTACATTGCATACATTTGGAGAAAAATAATTATGAAATACTCTTTTCAATCTTTTTTTGGTTGGAAAATTAATTTGAAAATAAAAAAAACGTTGAAAAAAATGCAGTCGGTAGGAGTTATAATTTTTTAGAAATAATTTTTTGAATTTTGAACTTTGCTCTGTGAAAAGAAACTCTTAGATTTCAGCAAGCACTCTGAAAATATTTAAAACAATTTTCCACGATTTTTATATATACCATTAAACCATTTCCCTTTCAGGGTAGGCGTGACACTACCCGATTCGGGTAGTGTTTCTAGGTTTTTCTTGTAGTTATAAATAACTACAAGTGTGGGCTCACCACACCCACGATGTGCCAACAGCACTCATGTCAGTATTCTTGAATGGTCACCCATCCAAGTACTAACCGCGTCCAACGCTGCTTAACTTCAGTGATCTGACGAGAACTGGGTTTTTCAGCGTGGTATGGCCGTTGGCCATATGATTATGATTATTATTATATTATTATTATATATTATTATTATGATTTTTATTTAAAGTTAATCCAAAGAAATAAAATTTTAATTTGCAGTAAAATATTGAAGCACGTAAAAAATATAAGAAAAAATAAATTTTAAATAGAAAAATTGATGAAAAATAAAAGTACCAAATAATAAATGCCCGAATTTTAATATTTCAGAAATCCAAATTTATCGAATTCTATAATTTCAGAATTATTCAATTAACGAATTATTAAACTAACTTACATTTTTTAATTTGCGAAATTTAAATTTCAATAATTAGTAAATTAATGATTAAATATTTAAAATAATTATAAATTATTTTATCAATCCCGATGTGCTAGATACTTCAAAGATTTTGATTTCTGAATCTTAATTATTTAGGAAATTTAATAATTTGTTACTTTTATAATTCGTTTATTATATAAATTGAAAATTATATAATTCAATTTTGGATTCTGGAAATTTTAAAATTTAAGAATTTATAATTCGATATTTATATTCTTCGTCAATTTATCTATTCGGTATTTTCGGTTATTCCCTTAATGTGAAACAGTTCCAAATAAAAAAGTCAAATTTAAAAAGGTTTCAATTCGGAAGTAGTTTTTTTTTTATTTAAATTACAAGACTTCCAATTATGCACTATTGAAGGGTGTCACGGCATAACCGCGTAAGTGCCACTTTTTTCAAAACACGTTTTATTGGCTTAAAAATTCTCTAAAATTCCACCGCACATTTTGATAAAAAAATTTAAACGTTGAAATTGTTTAAACAATTTTTGTTTGAACAAATTGTTTAAAAATGCGAGATACGGAAAAACTAATAGCGCCATTCGATTCTTCGGAAAAAATTATATAAATTCCATGCATTGGACAATTTTTTTTCCACCCAACTTGTTATGCAGTATAAATACAAATTCTATAACATTTAATTGTTTATTTATACTCCGTCACCAATATGGTCCATAAAAAAATTGCGAAATGCATATATAATTGATGCAATTTCTTCCGTAGAATCGAATGGCACTATTATTTTTTCCGAATTTCGCTTGTTAAACAATTTGTTTAAACAATTTAAAAATAAATTTTTTCATGAAAAGTCTTCTATTAGTTTTCATGCTATTAGAAATTCAGCCTAAAAAAAACAATAACAAAATTCAAATTCCGATGGACTTACACGGTTTTGACAGCAGTCGACTTTTGACGCTATGTATCTCGAAAAGTATTAACTTTTTACAAATTTTGTTTATTGAGATCTGTAGAGCTCGATCAAATCTCGAATGTACTTTCTCACTTTTTTTTTTAAGAATTCAATTTTTGAGAAGGCTTTTTCTCTCTCCTGAAAAATTTATCTCAATGGATCTTCATGCTTTTGTCGCGATACCCTTCAATTGCAAAAATTACGCTTCAAATTTAATTAAAATTAAATTAAATCAAACATTTCTGGTAAATAATCTATATATGATCTACGTAAATTTAATATTTTACTGCAGTATAAAATTCCATTTATTTGTATCCATTGATCATCTAAATCTTCTGCTCACTCACGAAGTACATAATTCAAGTCATAGTACTTCCTGGCAAAGGATATTCGTGGGCTCACTCATTCTCATCATTGACGGTGACTCATTCACGCGCTTTGACGCGGTTGCTACGGAAACAATGAAAAGTTGTAGAGGGCAGCACCTCGATATAGGCGAAAAATAGTTAGCTATATATTTTCGGCGTCCCCACTCCTGACCCTTGCCGCATCTAGGTAAAATATCTTTGGTTCGGGATAGGGATGGGCGATTCTCTCGAAAAGATCGATTCATGAGTCGATCCAGGATCGAATTTATTAAGATCGATTCAGCAAAAAAATCGAATCAAAAGAATCGATCTTGAAAGAATCGATCTTTTAAGATCGATGTAAAAAAGTCCCAAATAGTTTATATTTACCTATAAATCATTACATTTATTCAATTTTAAATAAAATGATTAAAGATCGACAATTAGACACTGTTTATTCCTTTTTTCACAAAAAACTTTGTAAAGCAGGAAAAATGCTTAAATGTTTGTTCATTTATATTGAAAATAATTTATTATTAAAAAGTAATAACGAATCCCTACACATGCAACTTTGATGCCATAAAAAGTTTCGGACCTCCCTTTCTAACAATGAAGGATAGAAAAAGAGGTCTATTCCATTTCGAAACTTTGGTAATAAACATTTTGAGCGCTGGTTGCGCTTGCGCTTAGATTGAGATGCAGTCTGGGGCACAAAAGAAAAAATTATATGAGCAATAAAGATACAAAATGTACGCCGTGGTCACGAAACTATAGGACGGACAGATAAATAAATAAAAATGAAAGAATCGCTTCTTCGATTCTGGGGGTAAAGAATCGATCCAATCAAAAATCGACTCGCAAAGAATCGATTCAAAAGATCGATCTTTTGAGTGAAAAAGATCGATATTTGAAGAATCGATCCAGAATCGCCCATCCCTAGTTCGGGACAGCCGCTGAACACACAGTGTCCCTTACGTATGTTTTGTTGTTGTATTTTTTGTATTTTGAGGCCGTGCTCGAGCTCTCCGATAAAGGCATCGTCCGCAAGTGCCTTTGTGTTCTTTTTGCCTTGTATTTTTCACTTACCGCGACTAGTACAAAATCGCAAGTCCATTTTCTAATAGAAATTGTTTAAAAAATCAATTTTTTATTGCAAAATATGAAAGAGCACATTATTTTTATCCAAAAAGTGTATCTAGATTATTCAAAATTTTATTCGATCTCAGAGTTCTTTGGGCAAACAGCTTTTCTCGATTTTCTCAGTTCGAGTGAGATTGGACTTATGTATCTTTTTAGTTTGTACGGCAGTACATGCCGCTGAATTTCATATATACTCAGGTTTTAAGCCGTTTTTTTTGCCGTATTTTTCAACCATACCAATGTTTTTGCCATTTTTATAGCGTTTTACGAGTTTTCAAACAAAGTTACTTAAGAAATATAACAGAAAAACAGTGCTCTCTGCTAGTTGCCAGCAACTCATATTATTTTCTAATACAGACCTCCTATAACAGTGCAGCTGTCAAACTTTTTCTGAACACTTTTTTCGACAAGATTAGTTTTTAATACGTTTGAACCATAATTAACACACTGCACAATCTGATACAATGAAACATTGCATCTTAACCTACTGACTGCTACACTAAGAGGTTAGGTTAATGCACAGGAAGAGGTGGCTCATTCCGCCCTAGAACAGTGGCTCATTCCGCCCCATATGACACTTGCAAGTTAAATCAAAATGTCACCTATTTCTGTTTTACAATTATATAAGAATCTGCTGAAAAATTAAGGTTTAATAAATAAGCTATCTAAT
Organism: Andricus curvator; assembly: GCA_932195095.1. Lineage (NCBI taxonomy): Eukaryota > Metazoa > Arthropoda > Insecta > Hymenoptera > Cynipidae > Andricus > Andricus curvator. Next base: position 23,048 of record CAKNYM010044432.1, on the reverse strand, counting down.
TACCCACTGTAAAAACACCTAATATGTGATTTTGTGTGATTCTTGGACTTTCTAAACAAATGCAAAATAGCAGAATACAGGTCTTGAAACTTTTACTTTCTTTTTTTCCAAATTTATTCAACATCAAGCGACATTTTTTTAAAAAGAATTTTGATAACGTTCTTCCTGATATTAGTACAAAGAACAGTTATAAAAGAAATGATAGCCTGCGAGAAAATTGAGGGGCTCATCTTACCCCCTATGCTCATCTCGCCCCATCCTACCCTACAATTGCTAGAATAAATTTTACAAGTAATGTTCAGACAAATTGTATTATTTTCATTTTATTACAAGCTAAATAAATCTTTCATACTTTACTGCCGTATTTATATTTCGATGCTTTACAATGAACAGGGATCAAAGATCACAGCGCAAAAGGAGCTCAAAAAAGGGGAAATAGGGTGATTTTCTCACAAAAAAGGGGAAAATAGGGAAAAGATTAAACATTTATATATATGTCGAAAAGAACAAACAATCTTTTTATAAGAAATTTTATATTTTAAAATAATTTTCAATGATTTCTGCCATTGAAGAATTTATTTTTATAAATTGGATATACTTAGGTCGTTGGAAATCCATTCACAGTAATATAAAAAAGTCCGAGAAAGAAATAAAATTAGTTAAATACACAATTTTTATATGTTTAACATCGTTCTCATAAATATTTCTTTCCAAGATTTGTAATTTCTTCCTTACTATAATTAATACTTCAATCAAGTAAAGAACAAAAATTTGAAATCGGTCTCTTTTTTTACAATTAAAAATTGTAAAAATAAATAAAATGGCCTTATTTAAAATTGTTTGAAAATGTACAAAAACATGTTTTTTGGATTGATTCGAACCTGGAATTTCTTCAGCTTGAAACAAAAAAACATGTTATTTTTTATTCATGGGAAACATTTTTTTTCGTGGTGTATATAACGTTCCAAAATCGCAAAAAAAAAAATGAAATGCCAAAAATCCTAAATCACGACCAAAGTTTTATTGTCCAAAAAAGCAAAATGATAAAATGTTTCTTTGGTTCAAGCTGAATAAATTTCAGGATCGACATATTCAACGTTTTTAAAAATGTGTGCATATGACTCATTCAAAAAAAAAACATGTTTTTGCACATTTTCAAACAAATTGTTACTGCGCAAAAAATTTATTTTTAAATTTCGTAATATTTTATTATTGCTCTTTAGTCAAAGCTGTAAATATAAAAAATTCGTCATAATTTTTGAACCAATAGGAAATATTTTGAATTGGAAATCGTTAAATTTTACTGATTAACAATTTTCCCCCCTTTTGTCGAATGCCAACCCACAAGTTTTTTTCCCTCAGCTCCAACGATTTGATTTGTTTTAGCATTTTCACTCCGCCCTACTCTTCAGTGATCTTAAACTCAAATTAAAAATTGCTCAAGTTAGAACATTCAATATTGCAGTTGATGAATTTGGAATATTCCATTTTTTAATTAGGTAGGTATATAAAGTGTTCACCTTCTATTACTTATTTAAAAAGTACTATATATTTTGTAACGTTATTGGTACCTTATTTATTCATAAATAATTTATTTAAGTGCTATAATTGCTTTAATTATTATTCAATAATGGGTACACTTACTAATTTCAGATAATTTTCCGCGTAATTCAAATATTGTATTTTCAAATATCGTATATTTAAAGAGAAAAGGGGAAGTTTTTTGAGAATAGAGGGGAAAAGGGGAATTTTGAGAAAAAAGGGGAAACTAAGAAAAAAAGGGGAAGAATGTGCACCCTGTATGAACTAGAAAACCAGAAAATCATAACTTAAATTTTAATATTGCAGACTTCACAGCCTAAAATTCAATATGAGACTCTTTAATTTCCTAACCATTCAAGTAAAAATATAACAATTTCAATAAAATAGAGGAATTTTCAACCAAGAAGATTAATTTTCTACAAAAAAACACGAATTTTCGACAAAATACATAAATTAACAACCAAATAGTTAAACTTTCTGCTAAAAAAAAATATATTTTCAACCAAAAATGGAATAGTTCAAAAAAAAGAAGAATTTTCAATAAAATAATTAAATTTTCAAATAAAGGGATGAAGTTTCAACCAAAAAAGATTAAGTCTCCACGAAAAATGTAATAGGGGTGACCACCCTACAATAGATAATGAACCTATATTAGATATATACCATTAAACCATTTCCCTTTCAGGGTAGGCGTGACACTACCTGATTCGGGTAGTGTTTCTAGGTTTTTCTTGTAGTTATAAATAACTACAAGTGTGGGCTCACCACACCCACGATGTGCCAACAGCACTCATGTCAGTATTCTTGAATGGTCACCCATCCAAGTACTAACCGCGTCCAACGCTGCTTAACTTCAGTGATCTGACGAGAACTGGGTTTTTCAGCGTGGTATCATTAATATAAGCACAAATACACGTAAAATGATCAATTCTAATTTTAATATATTGACACGTATCGTGTCTTAACTATTTATTACATTAAATTAATGATTTTACATACATTATTATTTCAAATTAATGAGTATCTACTGTAAGCTCATTATATACTGTGGGGTGGTCATTTCAACCAAAAAAGAGGAATTTTCAAAAAAATATTTAAATCCTCAACCGAAACGGATTATTCATTTTCAACTAAAAATTTGCATTTGTAACCAAAAAAGATTAAATTTTTACCAAAAGAGATGAACTTTCAATAAAATAGAAATTTTTTTTTTAACAAAAACATTCATTTTCAACCAAGAAAATAAATTTTCTATCAAAAAGACAAATTTTCAATTAAAAAGAGGAACTATGAACCAAGAAGATCAATTCTCTACCGAAAAATACGAATTTTCAATCAAATAGTTGAAGTTACTACTAAAAAAAGGTAAATTTTTAATAAAAAATGGAATAGTTGAATTTTCAAATAAAAAAATTAATGTTCAACCAAAAAAAGAATCTTTAACAAAACAGTTCAATTGTTAACCAACGACATGAATTTCCAACTAAAATGATGAATCTTCAACCAAAATAGATTATTGTCTTATCTTCGTATCTTCCTTTTTAAATTAGGAATTCAAAGTAGCCCAATTTAAAAATTTTCAAATTGGAAATTTCAAATTCAAAGCTTTCACCAAAAGCTTAACTTGGTATCGTAAAATAAAATAATAAAAAGATAATAAGCATGTAATATCAAGCGACAAGACTTTTCTACTCAGAATTGATAAGACTTCCTGCAGAACAAATTCACTATCATTTCCCGGGGTTTTCGGTCTCAAAAAAATCTCATTATCAGTTTTCCATTCTAGCAGCTACCCTGCTTTAGTAGTTTTCTTTCTGTCACAAGTTGTTTAGAAATGTTAGAGAACCTCTCGCACATTTTCAGCTGAGTGTCAAATCCGAACAAAAGAATTTCGCGAGTGTCGAAGTACTCGTAAATGATGTACGATAAACCCATTGTATCATTTATCTAAGCGTCAAGAGATTAGCTGACCTACATTAGACGTCGAGGGGACGGGGACAGGGATGGAAGATCGGAGCACTGAAGGTACAGGATACTTTTCAGCTTGTTGGAGAACCTTCTCTTTTTTAATTAAAGGACTCAATCGTCCTCTTTCACTACCTAACAATACAATATACAATCATGCTATATACAAACATGCTACTTCAGAAATTTTTAAAGTTTGATTAAAGAGCAAGAGGTTTCCAAAACAAAGGTTTCTTCCCATCCAAGAACGAACAAACATTCAAGATTCTTGGGTTATCCTTAGCTAGATATTTTTTTTTACTTTCCGGATTTTAAAGAAGAACATGCAATCCTACCTAAAAAAAAGTGGTGTAGTGATATATCTCGAAAATCTGGCAATCATTGTTGTTGCTTTTCATTAATTAAAGTTGTTTTATATCTTAAATCCTAGAAAACCTTGTGCGAATCGAGAAAAATTTTTGCTTTTTCAAATACTCTTCCGCGTATAAATTAAAACTTTCAAATTATCTGATAAATTATTGAAAATATTGCACAGGTTAATTATTAGTTATTTTCTCTAGAAATTAGTATTTTAAAAAAGAATTTTACTATAAAATCATAAGGTTTCGAAGGAGACTTAAATTTTGTTTAAGTTTTAGGCCGTGTTAATTTTTTCGCCGGAAATTAGCATTTTTAGATCAAAATTATCATCAAGATTCCCAATTTTCCCAAGATTACAAATTTTTCAACAGTTTCAGGTTATATTAATGTTTTTCACAGGAAGACGGTTATAATTAATATTTAAGAAATTAAATTCAGAATAAATCAAAATTGAAATTCTTTAACGCCCAAAATTCAACTACGAAATTCTTGGAAATTTAACAAACAATAAAATTATAATCCAACGATCAAATTTGGACATCACACTCTTAAATGTCTTCATTCAAATAAAAAAAAAAATAAAATGAAAAAAGAGGAAAGAATAAGATAATATATTATTAATTATAAAGAGTAATTATTATCATTATAAATTTTTGTTTGAGGAAAAAAATGAAATACGTAATAAATTGACTTTATTTGAATAATCCCTAAATCCCCTTAATTATTTTTTTACTCGTATTTTTTTTTTCAATCAAAAATTTGATCGTTTGATTCTTGTTTGTTTTGTTTTTAATTTCCATGAACTTCTTAGTTGAAAATTATAAGATGTCAAAGAAGATTTATAATTCTAAACAAGTTACTGTTAAAAAAATAAATAAAATAAAATTTAAAAGCTTGAGCAATTTTAGATCGTGTTACTCTTTTTCGTTGGAAACTATTGATATTATAAATTTAAAAAAATATTACATTTCAAATAAGATTAATAATTTTTTAACAATTTTATGTTGCGTTGTTATTTTACTTTGAAAATTGGTACTTTCAAACAAAAATCATTATAATTTGAACAAGATTTAGAATCATTTATAAATTGTAGATTATGTCTATGTTTTTCGTCGGAAATTGGTATTTTAGTGAAAAATTATTAGATTTAAATACAATGATCTATTTAGTTTAAAATAACAAAATTTACAAGCTTGAACAATTTCGAATTATGTGAGTGTGTATTATTGGGAATTTAAATTTGTATTAAAAAATCATTAGATTACCAACATTCATAATTTTTTTAACAATACTGTAAGGTGTCTTTGTCGAAAATTAATATTTTTAATTCAAGAAATCATACAATTTTTCAGATTTTTATTATTCTTCAGATTATCATCCAGAAAAATTAAATTCACGATTGTTGGTTTTGTAGGCATTTTATACCGGAATTCGGTACTTTTAATACAAAATCATTGATTTTCAAAGATACAACATTTTTGAACAATTTTTGGTTATGCTCGTGTTTTTCACCGGAAATTAGTATAGATTTCAAAGAAGATTTACAATTTATGAACAATTTTAGGTTATATTTGCATTTTTACCGGAAATCGGTCATTTTAAACAACAAAACATTAGGTTGTTATGTTATGTTAGTATTTTTCGTCTAAATTTGATATTGTTAATTGAAAATCATTGGATTTGAAGGAACATTTACAATATTTGAACAATAATAGGATATTTTTAAATGATGTTTCTTTTTTGGTATGTTAGCATTTTTCAACAGAAATTGTTTTTTTTTTTTTTAACAAAAATCATTTGACTTCAAAAATTAAATATACAATTTTGAACAACTATAGGCTAGGCTAGTGTTTTTGATCGGAAATTGGTATTGTTTAACAAAAATGCAACTATTCGATTGTTTAGACTAAATCAATTCTCATAAAAATTGCACTTGCTTTTCTATTATTTTAGATAGTGGATACTATGAAATACAAACATTTTGTACTGACTTTTCGAGTTAAATCCAAGATGAATGCCCTTGATATATGTCAAGCTTGCATTAATTCCGCGTCATTTTGCGTACTAAGTTCATTTTCTAAAACCTTGTGTAGAAAATACCAGCTTTTAAATAAACATTCTGCCTTATAGACCTAACCTATCTGAATCATATAAATCGGAGATTTTTATTTTGAAATCCAAGATATTTAATCAGAAAACTTATGAAAGCGTTAGAAGGATCTTTTTACAAGTTATAAAACAGTAAATTTATAACTCACCACCGATTAATATATGTAATTACTAATTTAGAAGTGGTGTAATCAGTGGTGTAGTCGAGGCCTGGCGACCCTAGCGTAGTGCCACCAGGGACTTTTTTCGAAGGCCTGGCGGTGCCAGGCTGCTTTCTTGACGCACGAAAAAAATGTTTTAGTTAACATTCAAAGGGCTATTTGCACAGTATTAAGAATTTAATTTTAAGACATGAAAACCCCACTTTATGTCAGCAATATGTTATAACAATGGATCATAGATTATATTAGGATTCGGAATTTCCTGACTACAGTGAATCATGTTTGTGGGATTTTCACAAGCTGTAAATTGATTCTGTTGACCGAGTTCATTTTAAATCGCGTTGATAATCTATTCTCGAATGACAGAATTATTTGGCACTCGTATTTGCTGTTTTTCAAAGGGAATAAGATGATACGTATCTTGCCGATTTATCGAGAAAAAAAAATATATTTTTTTTTAGGCCATGTACGATCTCGCCCGAATCATTGGCTGACCAATTAAAGAGGCCCGAAGAGCGGGACGCCCTTGTTGGTTTGAATGGAGTATTTTAGCATGACGTCATGGAAATGCATACGAGTTTTTGGAGAAAATATTCTAAACGTAAAAGTAAGTCATAAATGTACGAATAGTAATATTTCTCAAGTGTAGTATGTCTTTTCTCAGTCGTGTTCCATTCTTTTGTCGACTGACGACCTTTCAGTGTAATGAAAGAAAATAAAATATCCCAAATTTGAGGTTAGTATATCAGAACGATTTGATCAGAATCAGGTACTCTAACCTCAAATTTCGGATAGCTGATTGTATTTCGTCAAACTGAAAGGTCTTCAAATGATAAAGGGATGAAACAGAATTGCGCAAATGCATTCTACACTTGAAAAATATTACTACTCAGACATTTATAACTTACTTTTACGGTTAGAATATTTTCTCCAAAAAGGCGTATGCATTCCCATGTCAAGATGTGCTAACTATGCTAATCTTCCTGACATTTACACATACCCATCATGATCGTGACGTCATGCAAAAATACTCAATATTTCGGGAAATATTTGAGTCGTTTTTTGATTCTATTATATTAATTTTTAGTTCGCAAATTGTACTATTTTAAGGAAATGTTATATTTCTCACGTCATGCGTCAACAAAAACATTTGGAAGACACTGACATGCATGATGCGCAAATACAAGGACTCACACATGCTTACAGCGCGCGCATCGATACAAGGCCGGGGCAGCCCATGAACCTCGCTTGACAAAATCACCCCACGAGTCGCGGTAGAGATGGGGGCCCCACCAGCCTTGAAATACCCAAATGTTTACGTTTCGCGGGCCTCGAAATAGGCAAGAGTTCACTGCATATACTATATTTATTATATTATTAGTATTATATTCGTATATTGTAGATATTCTGCCTTGTGCCCGCGCTAAGAAGAGAGAAGAGAGACTTTAATTGTCTGAAAAACGAAAATTCAAGTTTCTTGCCAAAACGATACAAGATACGAAAAAAGGAAAAGGAATAAAATTGTTTCTCTAAAAAAATGCTAGAAAAGTTTTTTGACACTTTTTTTTATCTCGCGTTATTTTTGAGATTTTTGTGCAAATATTTATAAAATCCATTGAGATTTTTTTTTAACAATACAATTTTATGGCGTCATAAAAAAGTAAAGCAAAACCTAAATTAACAGTTTCAACAACTTTTAAATGAAACTTTTTCCTTTAGAGACGGCATTTTTGAAATACTCGATACTCTACATGTTTTCTAACTTCATTATTTTTCCACAAAAACATTGTAACAACAGTTAAATTAAGTCCTTTTTGGTTTTTCTTTAAAACATAAAATTGTATTGTTAAGAAAAAATAAATCTTTAAAGATTTTATACATATTTTAGCAAAAATCTCGAAAAAAAAAAACAATTTTGTTCTTTTAAATTTTTTCAAATCTTGTGTCGTTTTGGCAAAAACTGTGAATTTTCGTTTTTCAAGCAAACAAAAATTCTCTCGTCTCACCAAGGCGCTGGAACAGGGCAGAATATAATGAAATATACTCTATACATCAGGACAAATCTAGAAAAAAAAGCAAAAGAAAAAAAAACGTTGGAATTTTGAATAAATTGAATTTGAATATTTTCAGAAAAATCGTCGCCATTTTGTCACTTTTGAACTTTTGAAAAATTTTCTAACGAATTCCGCAAAAGAACGAGAAATTCTATCAGGATCAGAAAGAAAAAGACAAATACCTGTATTATATTAAAAAATATCACACCGTATCCAAAAATTGGTATCAGTTTTTGATAATCCACGTTTTCAATTGAAAAAATTCAAACACTCATAGCTTTGTAAAAAAAAAAGTTTCGACAAATCGATAAGATACGTGTCAACCGTGTCGTCTTATTTCCTTTGAAAAACAACATATTTGAGTAAGTTTTATAGTTTATAATATATTGAGGACAAGTAAGTGTCAGAGTTTCAGTCTCAGACACTTGCAATGAGCAAACGTTGGCAAACGTTTAGTATCCCAGTGGGCACAAACGTTAAAGAACGTTATTAGAACGGCTCAAAAACGTCCTAAGTCAGTCCGAATAACGTTCCTTAAACATACAATGTTGCAGAGACGTTTTAAGGACGTATTTGGAACATGAAACGTTTTCAGAACATTATTTGGTCTGACTTAGGACAGTTTTTAAAACGTTCAAATAACGTCTTTTGACTTGTACGCCCAAGGAACGTTTTTAGAACGTTCCAATTACGTTCTTAAATTTCGTGCCCACTGGGATAGGACTTTTGTCACTGAGCAGGTAAAAATTGCGAAATTAAAAAAAATAATAATTTTGCAATTAGTAGTGATTTGAGAATAAGATATTCGGAATCGACCATTTTTTCAATTCCTGGATTATTTCATTTGTTTGAAAAAGTTAAAAATTTCACAAGTTTAAGGAACATACTTGAGACACTGAGAACTACAAATAGGTAAAGTCCACCTTTTTCGAAAATCGTTTTCTGCAGTTTCAAGTACTTTAGGTTTTGACCTATCGAAAAATGTTTGAAGTATGTAAAGAAAAAAATTTAATTTTGCCAAAAAACGTGGTTAAAGTTGAGGTAGTTGTTGAGAAATGATTATGTCAACTGAGTAAAACCTATTTTGTTCTTTCTCTCTCTTACTAAGAGAAATGATGAACAGGATTAAACTTATGTTTTATGTTTCATATGTATTTTTTATACTAAAAAATCATTTTTAAAGTTTTTGAAGTATTTTCTAGATTTAAAACATTAAAAAATACGCTTTTAAATCACTGGAAATGGCATGTAGGTAAAGCGCATTTCGATTTTCCTTCACTCTACTCTAAAAATTAAAAACAAAATATTTATAAATCTTGAAAGTATAGCTCGTAATAACCACTTGCCTCTATAGTTTTCTTAGAATTTTCTGTTTAATTACCATTTTTTTCAGGAACATTAATGTTACAACATACCCAACATGAAATCAAATTGCTTCCAACGTCCGTTCAGTTCCCAAACCTAACCATGATTTTGTCGTGTCAATGAAAACTTTAATATGTAATCATACTTGATGAATTTATAGAAGTAAAAAGCTATTGTAGAAATGTTTTGGTGCATAATTATAACTTTCTGGTAGTTAAAAAGTATTTCTTGTTCATTCGTATTGTAATTAGTATGAGCCATGTCTGAAAAATTTGCTGTTGGTACAATGAGAAATGTGATGTTTTTTAAAATAAATTTAACATAATCTGCAATTCTCACGAAATAATTAATCTTCTCAAATATTTTTGTATTTTATAAGAACGTAGTTACAGTTACAACTTTTCTTTAAATATTACGAGTTGGAAGTGCCGCATATTCTTCCTCAACTCTGAGGAATTTTTTCTAACGAATAAGAACGTTTTTAAGTTAGGGGCATTTCCCTTCTTTTATTGCTTATACTTCTTTTTCTATTTTTGTGTCTTTTTTATCGTATTTGTTAAAGATGATTTTTCAAGTTTGCTTACCGTGGAAGAGGCAGAGGCCAATGATGTTTACCAAAAGACCGATTGTCCCAACAACAACGAGCAATTGTGCGTTGTGAATTGCTTCGACTTCGATGAATCTTTTGCAAGCTTCGACTGTAATACTAAAACAGAGGGCAACCAAGAAGACTGCGTTCACCAAAGCACCCAATACTTCTGCCCTCGCCCATCCAAATGTATTTTTCGACCATTTCTTTGGCGACATCTATAATATAAATATTTTTAATTATTATTTTGAAACATACGAGCATAGATTCGAACTCATCCAATAATGTAACTTCGTTAATTTTCCAAATGTTAAGGCTATTGATTATAAATACTCTAATTTTGAGCCTCAAATTTAAAATCGAATATTTCAATATGAAATAGTACAAGACTGAAGACTTGGATTGGAAAGTGTACAATTTAAAATGTATCAATTTCAAAATTGTTTTTTTTGAGTCTCCTCAATTTGTAAATTGTTCACTTTATCTGTAAATTGAAAGTTCAACCTTTTAAATTAGGTAGTGCATATACGTCCGGACACAAGTCACGCCCATTCCCTTTTCCAGCTCCCCCTTCATCTTGTCAGGTCCGTACGTTTAGACTCGACCGTGTTATAAACGTACGGACTGTCCGGGTATTTAGACTTGGCTTTTAAGATAAATGATCCATGTTTGAATATTTAATGTTTAAAAATTTAAAAAAAGAAACAACGAAATTAAGAAGGAATAATGAAAAATTGACAGCTGTAACGCCTTAGCATTGACAAATGCGTAAATGAAAGTGTAAACATATGTATGCTGTGTTATCAATTTATAAAAATAAAAGAATTTCGAAAAAATATTAAAAATTTAAAGGATTTCATTTTGAAAGCGACGGAGATTGAATAATCTCAAAAATTTTGTTGGCATTGAACACTTTTTAATTTTAAGCCTTTAGAATGAAAGTTAAAAAAAAATCCGAATCTGCGATACAGATTTGCAGGACTTTTAACTGGAATGCATTCCAATAAATAATTTTTAAATTAACTGCACTTGAATTGATTTGGTCAGAATTTTTAACGTTGTCGAATGGAACAATTTAAATTCTAGAATTTTTTATTTAACTTAGAAAATGTTTAACAGAAAAACTAATGCGCAATTTGTAAATAATTGTGAATTTGCAAGTACGTTTAGTATTTCTAAATATTTCAAAAACTTGAATGAAATTTTTTTAAATAATTCAGATTTCCTGAATTTACCATTTGTTTCAAAGATTCTAGATTTTTTCCAAATAGATATTTTTTATTTTAATTCCACAAATTTTGAATATTTTTAAGAAAATTTCTTTGGTTTCCAAATCAACAACTATTAATCACTGAAGATGTAAAATCACATTATTTTTATTTAAAATACAAGCTGAGGGTGTCCATTAGATTGAAATTTAATACTTTCAACAAGGACAAGAATAGCTTTCACTACTGTGAGTGCAAAAACCATTTAATTCTTGATGACAATTTGCAAGTGTGTTTATTTATAGACAAGGATATTTATTCACGAACGAAAAATCCAACAGTTCTCTGAAACAGTTACATTTATTTTTGCGTTTTAACGATATTCCAAGACTTTTAGAAAAATATTTAAAATTAAGGTTGATCTTACAATTTTACGAACTTAATGTTAAATTTTGCGTAAGAAAACGTTAAAACTTAACTTAAAAATGTGTATTATAAATTAATTTCACACATAAATTCAGATGAAAGCGGAGCCTAATTTAATTTTATTGAAAAACTGAAAACATGCACTCGTAGAGAATGAGTTTGATGAAGTACACGCGACAAAATTCAATCAAGAAACAAACGTTTTCTCGACGCAAAATAGTGGAAGTGGCTCTCGTTGTCGTTTCACGAATACAATTCTAATACAATTAACATTCAAACCACAGATATTAATTAGTTGGGAACGAGAAGAAATTTTCTTGAAAGAATGTTAAAATTTTTGTGAAAAATAAATCGAAATAATCGTTTTTCAATTATTTGATTTTTGATAACATTTTAAATCGATAGAACAAATTTTTTTAATTGCTACATTTTGACAACGGTTTGAAATATCTATTTATAAGAATTAAATAATGATCGAGAATCTTGGATTACGGTTTTCAGAAAAACTTCTATAAGGTCACAATAAAAAGCACGAATGATTTGTAATAGTTTTTCCTTAGATTAAACCTTGAATTAACTTTGATTGAAACAAAGGATGCGAAGAAAGTAACGGAAATATTATACTTATTATGACCTTCTTTTCTTGCATCAGAGAAAAAAGATTTATGCAATCGACACGCACATGAAAATCAATCTACTTTTAAGAGTGGAGGATATACGCAAATCAATGTCTATTAAGTTTTACTATTGCTTGACCCAAATTGAAAAATTCTTTTTCTTGATTGATTATTTTGAGGACTGAGTTACGTATGCTCCTTATTTTATATTTCTCCAAATATTTATAAAATTTCGATCATTTTACAAATGGTAAGGTGCCAAAAAGTTGTAAACCAGAACTTGTACAAATAAAATTCAAATGTAAGTTTATTTAAATGGCAAATGTGTTAACTGTTTCATATTCAATATTATTCGATAAAAGTGTTTTTTTTTTAACCTGGATAAATAAACTTACCTTTACAGAAAGAAATGCAACAACCAATGCCGCCACATCGGAAAGCATATGGAAACTATCGGCTATCAGAGCCATTGAATTTGTAATGTATCCTACTATTATTTCCACCAAAAAGAAAAATGTCGTCAGCCACAGCATTGTCAGCAGACGACATTTCTTCCCCGAGTATCGTCCCATTTTTTATATTTATTCCTAGAACAAACAAGAATTAAATTATAAAGAGAGTAAAAGACTTTGCTCGTTATGAATTAAAATATTTCACATTAATTACCGAACACTTAAGTTGAACAAACCTTCCAAATAAAAGGCTTTCAAAACCTTTAACATGTTTTATTTTTAATTAAATTTTTCAAAATTGAACACTTTTCGTATTAATTTACATTCAGGGCTACATATTTAAATCTGAAATTGACCAATTTCTTAATTAGTGAATATCTGATTTTCAAGTGAATCATTTCGGAACGCTTTATGTTTAAAATAAATTATTAAATTATTTTCAAAATATCAATCTTGAACTGTTTGATCTTTAAAATTCTGAATTGATAATCTTTCAAGTATCAAAAGTCTTTAATATTTAAATTATGGAATTCTGAACGACGCTTTTAGCTCTTAACGCTTGCAATTCACAATTCTTCAATTTCAAATGTTTTTATTTTAAATTCTGCCTAAACTTAAAATTGTTTCAATTTAAGAGTCTGAAATTGGGAATATTACTTCGAATTTGAAATGATTGATTTTAACAAGAGTCCATGTAATTAAATATGGAATTTTAAGTATAAAAGCTTCCAATTTTGATGATACTTGCAGAATCTTGATGTATTCGATTCACAACTGTTAAATTTCAAACGCTTTAAAATACAGATTTTTTAAATATTAAACTCTTCAAACTTAAAATTTCAAACTGTTGAATTTTTCAATTCAAATGTAATTAATAGTTATGGTATTAAGGGCGTATGACAGTCACGTGACCAAATATTACATGTTATATTCGACGGCCTTATAATTAGAAAAATGAATATATTATGCTGAGATTTTGGGAAATGATTCAAAATTTATAAAGGCATGTCTGTCTGGCCCATTTCAGTTTTCATTTTTTTCTAAATAATACAATTTTATTATTTCTATTTTAGCTAGGGGTTTAAAACCCTATTCTCAGTTAAATTTCAAATAAAAAATTAATAAAATGGCACTTTTTGAAAAAAATAATAACTCAGATGGGCCAGCTAGTCTACTCAAATCCTGGAAAAAATCCCCTGCGAGTTAATTACAAATAATTATTCCTTCAGTTTATAGGGATTCAATTAATATGTTTAATTAAGAAAGCTTTGACAAATTATATTACAAGATATTCTTAAAAATATTAGCACCATCGATTAATTAAATAATACAAAAAACGTAATTAATAATTTCTTGAATCTGTCCTTAAAGTCCATGATTTCGAAAAATAATTCAAGCAAATTTATATTTTATCTTCTTATACTTAAAATTCAGTGCATATTTTGGTAAAAATAATGTGGGTACTATATTAAATTCAATTGAAACCGCTTCAAATTCCTAACTTTTTAACTAAACATATTGCATTTTCAAGAAAACAGATGAATTTTTAACCAAATAGGTGAATTTGCAATCAAAAAGATGAATTTTCTACCAAAAGGACGATTTTTTAACAAAATACATGAATTCTCAACAAACAAAAATGGAATAGTTAATTTTTCAGTTAAAACAATTAATTTTCCATCAAAAAAATTTCAAACCAAAGTGATGAATTTTCAACTAAAACTATGAGTCTTCAACTGGAATAGTTGAATTTTACACAAAGAAATGAATTTTTAACAAAACTTTCAACCAAGTAGTTTTAGTTTAAACCAAAGAGATGAATTTTCAAACAAGAAGCTTAATTTTTAAACAAGAAGATTAATTTTTTTACCAAAAAGACGATTTTTCAAGAAAAGACTTGAATTTTGAGGGAAACAGTTGAATTTTCAACTAAAAAATACCATTTTTCAACGAAATAGTTCAATTTTGAATTATAAAAAAGATCAATTTTCAAGCAAAAATGACATAGTTAAATTTTCAGTTGAAAAAAATATTTATCAACCAAATTAATCAATTTTCAACCAAAAAGACGAATCTTCAACTAAAATTATGAATATTTAACTGGAATAGTTGAATTTTCGACCAACAAGACGAATTTTCAACTAAAAAAGATAAACTGTCAACCAAAAATTAAATAGTTAAATTTTCAGTTGAAAAAATCATTTTCAATTAAACCGAAAAGATGAATTTCCAACCAAGAAGATTAATTTCTACCAAAAAGACGAATTTTTATCTAAAAAAAAAAACTAATTTTTCAACCAAAAATTCAATAGTTAAATTTTTAATTTGAATAATGAATGTTCAACCAAAGAGATGAATCCTTAACTAAAATAATGGAGTATTTAACTGACATAGTTAAATTTTCAGTTTGAAAAATTAATTTCAAACAACAAAAAAAACAACGAATTTTCAACAAAATAGTTAAATACAGGAATATAAAGCTACTTTTGCAAATGAAGAATCATAGTTATTAAATTTTATATTGCAATTTAATAACAAAAAATTAAGCAAGCTCTCGACAAAATTTCCTGACTTTAAAAAAATGCCCTGACAATTACCGGTCGTTCCCAATCCAGTAAAAAGAATCTTTTAATTCTTTTTCATAAAGAAAACTTCAACCGTATGTAAATTTTGTTCAAATTTTCCAAATATTGTTTTCATCATAAATAAAATTCACTAAGGCCAAAGGTAGAAAAAAATATTTTTGTTCCCATAATTAGACTCGAAAGTTGAGAAAGTCTTCTATTCTTAATCGAATAGTTGGATCGTTCTCATTTTTCTATTGTTAACAAAGAATGTTGGAAAATGGACTTATTAACACGCAATGCTCTCAATTTATCTGAGTTCTATAGTTGCGGATTATCAACTTTTTAAAGAAAGCTTCCAATAGATTAGTCAAGTTTCAAGATACATATCGAAAATCAAAGGCTAGGCAAACTGTTCCAGAATTCCGAGTCGTAAAAATTCTTTACTATGTAACAGAGTTTTAAAATAAAAAAGTTATCTCCATAACAAATAAATAAACGATTGAATTGTGAAGCGCTTTTAAAGAAAATATTACCAGAAGGTAGGTATATTCTAAAATACTGAAAGATATTGCATTTGAAAACTTAGTTTGAAAGCACATAAAATGTTAGCGCACCCAACTTTAAAATAAATAAATATTGAAAGAGTCCGATATTTAATAATCTCCCAACTTGTAAGCTATGATTGCTTTTCAATAATTAATTATTAATTTTTATGAGCAAGCAGAAATTTTCGTTGAAGCACCATATTAATTTAGTAAAATAGAAGCAAAATTTAACGAAGTCTTGACTCTCTAATGATATCTTAAATTCAATTTTTATCATCTTCTTCAAGGGTGTAAGTAGGTTTGAAGAGTAATTGTTGAGCAATGTGATTCTCGCAAAGCGAGAGATCTCACAATGGAATCTCAGACAAATTGGAGCATCATTCAATGTCTGGTTAAGCAAATTATCAATACGCACTGTATAGTATGTATACGCTTTCTATTGATGGCCACAGACAAAGCAGCATTTGATGATGATGATGAGCAAGATAATGATAAGTTCCATGCTGGCCCTGATATTAAAACTGTTCGCGATACAATCTTTGCATTACTACTATTGAATACTAATCTTGTCCAAAATCGTTTCAATTGGTGGGTTTTTTTTACCGAACGAACATTTCTTGTATACAATTTTCATATCATACTCATCGAAATTCATTGCTCACAAATATCTTTGATTATTTATAATTCCTATCTAAAGTCTAGCAAACTCTATAGTTTAGCAATTCTGCGACTTCAGTTTTCAGAATTTAAGAATGACAAATTTTCAAGATTACAAGATTGAAAATTTTGAAATTTAAGCTTTTAATCTCAAAGATTTTCATAGAAATCGTAAAAATAGATATAAATAAATAAAATTATATTCTAAGTTGAAGAATTAAAAATTAAGCAATATCAACATGAAACATTCAAAATTCTACGTGCAGGTATTTCTTTGTGTCTTTCCAGGCCGCATAAAATTGAGATCGAAATTAATTTAATCAATTATACGTTTCGACCTTAGGTTAGGGGCAATCGGCAAAGCTTTCAATTCATAATTTCGTCTATTAGTCTAGTTATCTACTCTTAGTTTCTACGAGATGCTCAACTCTCTTTTGTTGCGAGATAATTTTATCAAGTTTTCTTTTCATAAAAATTTTGATTACAAAAATAAATAAAATATTTTTTATTAAATCTTGAAGACTTTGTTTTTACGCATTCCAATTTTATCTGAAGAAAATTGTTCAACTCTACAATTTTATCTAAAATAAAAATACCGGTAATTCATCAACAATATTTGAAAAAAAATTAAAAGGTATGAAGCATTCATATTTGAAAATTTAAGTTGAGTCTGAAGTAGATATTGATAAATATTTGTTTATTTGGTGGCGGATGAAAAACATCCAAATTTTCCAGTTATATAATTTCAAATTTTCAAATAATTTCATATAAATCAGAAGTAACTCGTTACGTATATCAGCAGCCTCCCCTTTTTAAATACAATTTTTAATTACGGAATTTTTTTATTGCATAAGTACTTTTTTAGACTGCGAATAATAATTAAAACCGGTTCATTTTCCAAATTTTTCTTCTGTTTGACTTTTAATACCCCGAAAAAGTTGCTCACCCATACCATCATTTCACCTACAAAACCTTTTTTTGATCAGACAATATCTTCTGTTCGTTCTTTGAATTTGAAATTTCAAATTTTTGAAAGTAAAAAAAGTGTTTTCTACTAGTTAAAAAATTCTGGCGAAATATTTTATTTATACGGTTATTACTAGTGAACACTAATATAAAATTACAAATTCAAAAAAAATTTATTGCTTAATTTCGAATTTTTTAAATGTGCAAAAAACATGGTTTTTTTCGTTGCTTTTAGTAAAATACACACATTTTAGAATAAGTTGAATATCTCGAACCTGTCATTTCTTTAGCTTGAACCAAAGAAGCACATGCTATCATTCTGCTTTTTCGGGAAAACATTTTTTTCGTGATTTAGGAATTTTGGGACATCACATTTTTTTGCGATTTTGGAACATTTTAAATACCACAATTTTTTGTACATGAAAGCACAACAATAACATGTTTCTTTGATTAAAGCTAAAGAAATTTCAGGTTCGACATATTCAACTTTTTCAAAAAAATGTGCATTTAACTTAATCCAAAACACATGTTTTTTGCACATTTTCAAAAAATTCTAAATTGGGCAGCAAATTTTCTTTTAAATTTCTAATTTTATATTAGTGTTTACTAGTAATAACCGTACATATAAAAATTTCGCCAGAATTTTTAAACTTATAGGAAACTTTTTTTTAATAAACAAAAATTTGAATTTTCTATTCCAAAGAACGAACGGAATATATTGTCCGTTTCAAAAAAGGTTTTCCAATTGAAAAGTTGGTATGGGCGGGCAATTTCTTCAGGGTATTAAAAATTTAATCAGACAAAAAGTTGGTAAAGGAACGATTTTTTAATAAAATAGATGAATTTTTAAACAAATAGTTGAATTTTCAAATAAAAAATATCAGTTTTCAACAAAAAATGCAAAAGTTAAATTTTCAGTTAAAAAAATTTATTTTAAACAAACAAACAAAATTCAACAAGATAATTATATTTCCCATCAAAGTAATACATTTTCAACTAAAATTATGAATCTTCTACTGGAATAGTTGAATTGTAAAGCAAAAAGATGAATTTTGAACAAAATACATGAACTTTAAAGTTAAAACGATAAATCTTCAACCAAAAATTGGATAGTTAAATTTTCAGCTCAAAAATATATAATTTTCAACCACAGAGACAAATTTTCAACTAAATTTCTGAAATATCCGCCAGGAATAGTTAAATTTTTTGTTAAAAAAATAGTTTTGAACGAAAGAGATGAACATTCAACTAAAGTCATTGAATATTCGACTGGATTAAGTGAATTTTCACTTGAAAAAATTAATTTTCAAATAAGAAGATTAATTTTACTACCAAAAAGACGAGTTTTTAACAAAATACATGAATTTTCATTAAAATAGTTAAACTTTCAACTATAAAATATCAATTTTCAATCAAATAGTTGAATTTTCATCTCAAAAAGATAAATTTTCAACCAAAAATGGAGTAGTTAAATTTTCAGTTAATAAAATTAATTTTCAAAGAAAGAGATTATTTTTCAACTAAAATGATGGAAGTTAAAAAAGATGAATTTTACACGAAAATAATTAATTTTTAACAAAAGTTTAATTTTTAACCAATTTAAAAAAAGTTGAATTCCATAAAAAAGACGAATTTTTAACAAGAGTTGAATTTTCAACTAACAAAGATTTTTCAGTCAAGTGAAAGAGAAAAAATCAATCAAACCGTTGAAATTTCAGTTAAAAACATTAATTTACAACAACGAAAAAACGATTTTTCACAAAAATAGTTAAATCCAGTAATATAAAGCTACTCTTACAAATGAAAAATACTTTCATTTAATTCTATATTACAATTTAAACAAAATTTAAGCACGCTCGAAAAAAAATCCCTGGCTTTAAACAAAATTCTCTGACATTTCCAGGTATATACAAATTTCCTGACAATTCGAGGTTTTCCAGGTGAATAGTACTGTTCATGTAACAGCTTTTGATTTGTTGGCGTCACAAGAAATTGAAAACATAACAAACTTACAAACTAAATGAGTTGATATTCTTCAAAATTAGAATCAATTATACCTATATGGTATCTTTCACGATTGACCGAAGTTACGTGTTCTGTTAAAACAAACTGTAACCTAGGTATAGTAATATCGAGGGGTTAATTACTCCTGCAATCTGGCATACACTCTGACAGAAATCTTATGCAATCATTTGCAATCCCTTGTAATCCCACCTTACGAAAAAATATTACAAAAAATTCAGTATATGTCTATGATTTTGCTATAATGAATTTCTTATAAGTTTTTCGCGAATCTAGAAAAATCAGTATAGAGAATTATCATAAGAAAATCAGTATCGAAATAAAGAATGTTAAAATATGGAAGAAGTTTATGTAAAAAAAAGAGAAAGTACAAAAGAATTATTTATTTAACGTAAGATTTCAACAAATTGTAAGGAATTTCAAGGAATTTAACGATATCCAATGGAATTTAACAAGATTCAAGAATTTCAAAGATTTCTAGGGATTTAAACGGTTTTTTTTCTGAGAAATTGAATGAATAAGTGTAACTTGAATTATACTCAAGGGCTTTTAAATGATTTATACTTTTCAAAATGGATGTTTATTTTTTTCCAAAGATTTCAAGGTATTTTAAGGGATTCTAAAGGATTTCAAGAGATATACAAAATGTCAAGGGACTTCAAAGAGTTTTGTATGATTTCCAAAGATTTCAAGGGATTGCTAGTGAACTTTCGAAAATTAATTAAATTTCAAGGGATTCCTAGCGATTCCAAATATTTCAAGGTACTTTAAAGAAATTCATAAAGATTCATGGATATTATTAAATCTCCAAGGATTTCAAAGATTTCTAGGGATTTAAACGTTTTTTTTTCAGAGAACGTTAATGAATAAGTTTAATCTAAATTATATTCTAGGCCTTTCAAATGATTTATACTTTTTTAAATCGATTTTTACGTTTTCCTAAAATCTTGAAGAGATTTCAAAGGATTTCAAGAGATATAAAAAATTTCACGGATTTCAAAGAATTTTGTAGGATTTCCAGGGTTTTCTAGTGAACTTTGAAAAATAAATTAAAGTAAAATTCAAGGGATTCCAAGCGACTCCCAATATTTCAGGGCATTTTAAGGTATTTTAAAGTATTTCGAAAGATTCAAGGATTTTATTAAATCTCCAAGGATTTAAAGGGGTTTTTAGAGAATTTTAATGAATAATTTTATTTTAAATTATATTGAAGGGCTTCAAATGATTTATAATTTTTTTAATGGATTTAGATTGCTAGGGAGTCTACAAAATGTAAAGAGATAGAAAAAAATTTCAAGGGATTTCAAAGAATTTTGTAGGATTTCCAAAGATTTCTAGAGAACATTGGAAAATAAATGAAATTTCATTGAATTTCACAAGATTTAAAGGATTTTATTAAATCTCCAAAGATTTCAAAAGATTTGTAGGGATTTTAACGTTTTTTCTAGAGAAATTTAATGAATAAGTTTATTTCAATTTATATTAAGAACCTCCAATTATTTTAAAGATTTTGGGGGATTTTACAAATTTTAATGGGTTTTAACAGATTTCAAGAGATTCCGAAATGTTTTAATATTGATTTTAATTAAATTTTAAGAGATCTTAAAAATATCAAAGGAATGCACAGATTTTTACTGTGTAAAGTTTATTTGGACAGAATCGCTAATTTTATGTCCTTTCATGTCAGATTATGAATGGTCTAAAATAAATCGATCCTTTCTAGTGTCTACGTTTTACATTATTTTCTTCAACATTTTTGTATTATTTGTTCTAATGTTGATTATCCTATAATTTGTTCCATGTAATGATTTTCTACAATTAATTTCCTGTAATCAATGAAATCTTTGCAATCCCATGCAATCTAGTGTAACCAAAAATGCGAGTAATTAACCCCTCGGTTTCATGTCTTAATTTTCAACTTTTTTCAAGATTTTTCTGAAAACGAAGAGGACATTTTTTATCTTTCTCGTTAATTTGCTACTTTTTAGTATAAGAAACCAACTACCGTTAAAAAACTTTTTAGACGTTTACAACAAATTCTAAAAAACCCACGAGGCAAATAAATGTTTTTTAATATAGATATTCCATAAATCAAACAAAACAAAATTTACCTTATTATTTACACGTATAATATTCAATAAAGTAGCATCGGTAGTATCCACAAATCTTAGGAAACATAACCAAAAATATAAAAAGAATTCAATTTTCAAGAATAAAATTTCCCACTTTTTCTACGCAATTATTTTTACTCAAGATGAGCTTTCCCTACAATTTCGACGATTCACTGAGGATGAATCACAAGGATATATAAACCGCGCGTCCTTGCAAGTATTACAAATCGAGGAACAAGAAGAAAGGTAAGAATCGACTGCTGGAGTCTGAACTTCAGAGAAAAATTTCGGAGCAGACGAAATTTACAATTGCTGTCTATATGAAGATTTGGATAAGTGACTTACTTGATTTTTTTTTGACAGAGACTAACTTGCCAAATTCTCAAAAGTTTTTTCAAGATTTCTGTCAAGTAAAGGTGTTTGAAGATTTCCTGTACGAAACGTTTATTAACATGTTAGGTTCATGCTTTATGCGGCGAGAAAATTGATAAAAAAAGTAGAGCTCGTGGCCCTGTCGATGCTTGGAAATGTCACTCCATTGTCAATTAACTCCGTGTCTCCGTGATGGAAATGGACGGAAAATGCAGCACTGGTTTCTTCACTTTTGCATCTTCACCATCGCTCACTTCACAGTGCTTCACAGCCAACTGACTGATTACTGATTTTTGAAAACTCAAGTCTCAAGTCTCAACAGAAAAGTGCTATGTGGTACTTGACGTCGCAAAAACTAATGTGTCGTTACTACGATAGTTCGTAGATGGCATTAAAATCGCTCCATTTGGCGGGAATTTTAAATTACAGTTGAAAGTTCCGTCTTTCTGAAAAAGGTTTTCTTTTCTTTAAAATTAGAAATTTGAAAATTCTTTGAAAAGAATAAAACAGTTGCCTAACTAAATTTCACAGGCTACTCGCAATTTTTTGGTAGGACTTTGCATAATAGTTTATTCCGAGGGTTTATTCACTTCTGAAGTAATTTCTGCCCCGCGATCCCAAAATCTATAAAAATCGGAACTCGCGATTGAGGATTCCAAAGCCCTCCCTGTGACCTGATGGATGTCATAAAATCTCTCAAGGATCTTTTCAAGATTCGCGAAGATTTGAAAGATTTTCGAGATTTCTGGCGAGAACTGAAGCTTTTTTTAAACTATTTCTGAGTCGCTCGAGGCAAATTCCAAATTTGCTGGTTATGACTACTACGCGTTCCGGAAATATTTTTCAAACAAGTTTCAAGAATCGTGTTTGCGTAGATTAACCCTTTCCATCACATTTTAGAGAAAAATGTCCAAGGGCAGAATTAGGCTAGACCCAATTCTGAGAAAACTAAAAAAAAAA
>CAKNYM010044431.1:0-41041 GCA_932195095.1 Andricus curvator | reverse complement strand
TGAATAAGTAAGGGTGTGGCACAATAGGCTTTATAGCTTGAGCGCCAAAGGAGCTCTCCATGGGCTTCCCACCCGCATTAAAACTAACTAACTAACAGAAGTACCTTTACGGTCTGAAAAATCTAAATCCAATATATTTACATTAAAATTAAAATTGAATTTTGAGGTTCAAGCTTTTGCATATGTTGGAGAAGATCGCTTATTTAATGTATTGTTCTATCATGCGACAAAGGATTATTGCATAAAAATCCGTAAATGCTTGCGTATAATTAAAATAATAGAAGTTTTAAAAAATACATTTTTGTATATAAATAAATGCAGGATTACAATTTAACCACAAAAAATAACCTCAAAATTGCTGATCCCTTTCAGTAGCCGTTATCAATAAATTACAATACAAAATATGTATTCTACGAAGTGAAGCATATTTAATATTTCTTTATTAAAAAAATATATATTTGCTAACGTTGAAATAGCTGAAAAGATCTTAGTAACAATCGGACAGTTTTATCAATTTTTCCGTTCCTCACCATTGGATATAAATAAAAATATTTTTCACGATTTTTAACACTTTATTCCCATTTAAAAAAAAAGGATGAACCTCCAGCTTGTTTAGAAAATATTAAAAGCGTATGACATCACAATCTAGGTGGCAGCGTGGCGTGATAGAAATAAAAGTTTGAAAAATGTATACATTTTTCTTTTTCAAATAAAAAATCTAAAAAAAGCGTTTTTCAATTATACTCATATTATTAGTGATTTTAGAGTGAATAGATTCTCACTCAAAATTAAAAAAAAAATGAGTGGATGACCCTATTATCTTAATTTTATTAGAAAAGTTCAGGAATTGCCCAACTGACGAAATTATTAAATTCTCAAAAATTACATAATTTAAAACTCGAATTTTCAAATTTTTGATATTAGTAAATTATCGAAATTGAGCGTCCGGATCGAATAACTCGCCGTACGCGCAAAAACGTCTTGTTGGACGAAAATTTTAAAAGTCACACAATTAATTTGTTTCAAATATAAGCTTGTAGAGAATGACGAAACGAAACTTTTTTGTCTATTTTCTGTTTTTTCATCAGATAAGTATTTGTAACAATAAGCATGAAAAACTGAACAAATTTATTCCCCAAATTCAATTACTTTTTAAGAAATAAATCGTCGTGAGTTGGGAAAATATTATTGGAACAGTTTGAAACTTTGATGTACACCCGAAATATACCCTAGAAATGCCTAAATACTGAAGGAAAAACTAAAAATCGCCTATTGTTTAATAATATTTAATTGCAAATTGAGACAGATCGGTACCCCTTTTTTCAGTTTCGCCGAGAAAAACTATCGAGAGGACTTTAGAGTTGAAACAACTTCGAGTTAGACATTTGCTCCTCACTATTAAACGGAGATTTTTGGAAATTTCCAGGTCGACTCATTGAAAATTTCCAAAAATCTCCGTTTAATAGTGAGGAGAAAATGTCTCACTGGAAGTTGTTTCAACTCTAAAGTTCCCTCGATACTTTTTGTCAGCGAAACTGAAAAAACGGGGTTACCGATCTGTCTCAATTCGCAATTAAATATGTATACCATTAAGCCATTTCCCTTTCGGCGAGCCTCTAGGGGTAAGCGTGACAACTACCCGATTCGGGTAGTGTTTCTAGGTGGATAGTTTCTTGTAGTAAATAACTACAAGTGTGGGCTCACCACACCCACGACCGCCAACAGCAACGCAGTAGTATCAGACGGTCACCTATCCAAGTACTAACCGCGCCCAACACTGCTTAACTTCAGTGATCTAACGGAACTGGTGTTTCCAGCGTGGTATGGCCGTTGCCATAAATATTATTCAAATATTATTCAATAATAGGCGATTTTCACATTTTTCATCAGTTTTTAGGCATCGCTACGGTATATTTCGTGTGTAAATCAAAGTTTCAAACAGTTCCAATAATATTTGCCCAACTTACGATTTATTTCTTAAAAAGTAATTGAATTCAGGGAATAATTTTTTTCAGTTTTTCATGCTTATTATTAAAAACACTTATCTGATGAAAAAGGAGAATATAGAAAGAAGTTCCGTCTCGTCATTCTCTACAAGCTTATATTTGAAAAAAAAAAATTAATTTTGAGACTTTTAAATTTTCGGTCCAACGAGACGTTTCGACAATACTTGAAGCCGTTTTCTCGCACTCAGCCGGTTATTCGACCCGGACGCTCAATTAGTAAATTCGTGACATTACAAATTATCGAAGATTCAAATTTAAAAAAAAATCATTTATTATTTTTATCGGTTAAAATAATGTTTCATTTTACAGGTATACATGCATCGTTTACAATTTTGAAGAGCTCTTTTTAACTTAAATGTATGCAGTATGCATTAACCACGGTCTGAAATAAGATATTCTAACAATTGAAAAATATTTAATTTAAATATTTATTTTTGGGGAATTTGAAATTTTGGGAATTTACTATAATTTCGTTAAGTTGAAATTTCGGAATTTTGAAAATTCTGGTTTCAACATTAATAAATCTATTTAATTATCACATACAGATGCCTTTATTTAGTTTAGTAGCTTTCCAAAAGCCAACTTAGTGAATTTAATTGCATCACGCCCAGAAAAGCATTTTGATATGAAAAGTATAGTAAAACTTGAGTCATGAATCGAGTCTTTCGACTCAATTCTCAGCTGAGTTGGTTCGTGAAATTCGATCATTACGTGTGGACATAAGTTTTTCGAGAAATGTCGGTACGGTAGATATCCGACAAGTGCTACATGGCCTTAGCACAAAAATACTCTAGCTAAGTGTGAAAAGTTTTTTTTTCTTCAAAAAATTTGTACAAGGCTTGAATTTGGTTACGTATCCAAAATTTCTTTAAATAAATTTTGTCTGACACTCACAACATTATGTTAGAAAATATTTCAAGTTCAACTTTTAGTTCGTTTAATTTTAGAATTTAATAAACGCGCTTAATGTGTAATTGTGTACTTATATTACCTTCTCGAAGTTTTGAAATTGTAGAGTTTAATTTTCTTTGGGCATCAGTCGCATTCTTAATAAGTTGCTTCAAATTATTGATCTGTGATCTTTCCGTTGCCAGCAATCTATCCAATTCTTGTTTTTCCTAGACAAAAATATAGAAATTATTACTTTTTCAGAAATTAAACAATTTTTTAATAGCATGGATTATCTAAAATTCATTCCGCGTAAAATTGACACTCAAAATTTGTTGACCATTCTTCAAGTATTTTAAAGATATGTAGACGTCCATATGAAAAGGGCTGTATGGCCGGTACAAAGTTCAGGAGAGGGGCGTCAACCGAATAAATTCTCAAGACACAGGCGACAGGTCTGCTTTTCTTCACTTTCTTCTAGTTTGTTTGGCAGTGAAAACTGAAATGTCGTTTCCCGCAGTTTTGCATGTGCTGAATCTCAGAGGGTATTCAATAGGGGTGGTTCTTATATATAGTATATACTTAGTGGATTTTTTTAGATTGCTCTGCTGTCACCTCGCAGGTTTTGTTCGAATGCCCAAAAAAATTATCTCCAACTTTGATCCAAATCGGTAAATATTTAGGGATGGCGCAAACAACATGAAGTTTCCCATTGATTTAACATGGTAAAGTTAGCTTTTTCTAAATCTAATATTTAAACGCAATTACGTGTTATAAATAATTCCGTGCTTCAGTATATTGTTCAGAATTCGTCAGAGAATAAGAATTAATCATAAATTATGAAAGTGAATAACTTTAAGCCACATTGATGGTATATTATATAATACCCTGACATTTGTTAGCTAATTTACAATTGTTTAACAAATTTCAATTTCTTTTAACATTTAAGAGTATTTTTACAAAACAAGGTAGTATTTAAAAATATTTCACTCTTTCGAAAAATGGCAAGAATGAAATACTTAAAAAATTTTAATTTGTTTATACATTTACGAATATTCTTAGAAAACAAATAAGTACTTAAGAATTTATGAAAAAAAAAACTTTCAAAAAGCGTTAATAAACCGCCATATTACGTAAAATTCCAATTTTTCACTTACGGGATTTTCTGTGGGGACCCATGAGAGTGGCTTAAAGCCATAAACTCTCAAAATTTATTAGTAATTCTACGGGAAACGGCCCTTCGTTGTCAAATAACTAGACCCATGCATACCAGTGTATTTTAAGCCCAAGACAAGCTGGAAAAAACTTATTATTCAGAAACATAGTAACTCCCTTGTTCCAAAATTTGAAAGAGCGAAAGCATCAAATTGTGACGAATTCTGACTTGGAAAAGGCATTTTTGGTATATTCCCTTCTTCGAAACGGGTTATTAAAAAAATAGGTAATTCCCGTAGGAGGGTATCTCTGGAGTTACGCCCGTGTTAAAGCTACATACACTCACAATAGAAAAAGCGTTACGAGGGGGGGGGGGGCCGCGCGAAGTAAAACTTATCAGGAAAAAGCGTTACATATTTTTTGAACGGCCCTAAATCAGAATTCAAACTTTTATCAAAAATTCCCTGTTCCAAGTTAAATTATAATTCTTTACAAAAACTCCCTGTTCGAAAATAAAAGTTAGAATTCTTTGCGGAAGTTTCCTGTTCGACAATGAAAATTAGAATTCTTTACAGAAATTCCCCGTTCGAAAATACAATTGCATTTATTTCCAAAAATTCCCTATTCCAAGTCATAAATAAATTTATTTTCAACATTTCCCATTATAATTCAGAAATATAGAAACTACCCCTTTCAAAAAATTGGAAGAGGGATGCTTCAAATTCTGGCATATTTGTATTTCCAACAAAAAAGAAATGTTTAAATTCAAACAAATTCTGATTTGGAACAAGGAATTTTTAAAATCTGACAAATTTTGACCTGGAACCGGCATTTTTTTCGTCAATTCCCTTTTTATAAATCAAAATTACATTTTTTTTCTCCAAAATTTCCCTTTCCTTGCCAAAAAATACCTGTTCCCAGACAAAATTATAATTCTTTACGAAATTTCTTGTTCCAAAGTCTAAATTGGAATTTCTTCCACCAAGTCTCAATTAAATTCATCCACAAAATTTCCTGTTCCAATTTAGAATTATATTCATTTACAACATTGTTTTGTACTTTCAACTATATCACTCATATACATAAAGTTCAAGGGTACATGTACTTGAAACATAGTGATGCGCGCGACCGCACAAGGCGCGTAAAGCGGCCCCTTAGTGGACTTATTGAAATTCTCCGGAAATATATGAATGGTCGTATTTACAATTTCGACATCAAGAATTTCAAACAAATAATAAAAATTCAAAATGATGGGCTCAAATGTCGAAAAAAAATCAAAACACTATTTGATAATTTTGAATTAAACCAATTTCATTATTTATTTTGTAAATTCTTGATCTTGAAATTTTTAATATGAGCATTAATTTATTCCCAGAGAATTTCAACAAGTCCACTAGTCCACACCACTACGCTCGCAGTATGTTTCAAACACATGTCCATGGGCTTTATCGATAAGCATGATGTAATACAAGGGCGAAGATTTAATTTGAGAATTTTTTTAATCAGGTTCATTTGTTGAAAATTTTCTAAGATGAGTTTTTTTTTGAGTTTCCATCCTAATTTTATGAAAAATTTTTGACGCGATAGGCAATTTATTGGTGCGCGTGCATGTTTAGCGCACAGAAATACATCAAAAATGTCTACACGCATTCACGACATGAAAGAAAGAAAAAAAAATACAGGTCTGTGTCATCTGAATCTGCTACACATTTTTCTAGACCAACGAACTTTACTTTAAGAAAATTGAGAATACCATTTGATTTTTTTATTCGAAATGAAGTTCCTATAGAACAAGAAAAATGATTCATTCCTCAGGAACTAGCTGAAGAAAATTAGGTTGGAAAAAAGCCTCGAAAAGTATAATTCCTGATGAAATTGGTTTCCTGGGTAAAATGTCAACAACGAAACGATCGGGAATAAAATGTCCAACATTTCCAGAAGTTTGTGGCGACCACTTATTTAATCCATATGGGCAATTAGGCATGTGCAGAAATATGTATCGATTTAATGTGAATGATCCTTACCTTTATACTGGAAGAATGTTTCTC
Source organism: Andricus curvator (assembly GCA_932195095.1). Lineage (NCBI taxonomy): Eukaryota > Metazoa > Arthropoda > Insecta > Hymenoptera > Cynipidae > Andricus > Andricus curvator. The sequence continues at coordinate 34,944 of CAKNYM010044431.1, read as the reverse complement.
TGTTAATGTATCGTACTCTACTTTGTCAATTATTTCAAATTCTGTCTGACACACTTTATCGATTGAAACTTTGTTATTCTTTTCAATTTCATTTTTCGTACTTTGAATATTACTTTTAGATACGAATAATTTTACTTTTATATTTTTAATTTCATTTCTGAGCTGTTCCACTTTATCTCCGAAAATTTTGATAATAGCCGTTTTTTCTGATAAACTGTTCTTTGTTTCTCTCATAATGTCAGCAACCTCTGATCTATAGTCTCTAAAGTCTGATTCGATTTGGAATTTCTCATTTTCGATGCTATTTAATTTTTCTTGCAGCTTCAGTGAAGAACTTTCAAATTCGGCATTTCCCTTGTTATACTCATCAATTTTCATCAATAGTTCTGTGATTCCTGGAACTGCCTTAGGGTTTGGTACCAATTCGTCTGTTGAAGAAATTAATTATACATAGACTTCGTCCATAAATTACGCCACGCACTTAGGCGTGAGGGGAGGCGATTCTGTGGATTTTTCTGAATGTAAAATGTACGGAAGACGGGGGGGGGGGGGGGTAATAGTGTGACATTATTTATAAACTAAGCCAGAAAATACACTTTTAAATTTGATCTTTAATTATTTATTGAGTTAATCTTTAGAAAGAATAGAATAGAAAATGTAACAAAATTAAAATATCAGCAAATAGAAAAGAAAATTACTTAATTTTTTGTTTAAAGTTTAAAGTTAAATTTCATAGAACCAGATTATTTGAATTAAAAAGTCTAAGAGAAAATATGCTAAAATTTAAGTTCTAGAAAAATTGTAATTTAATATTAATTTACTATTGTTCAAAATTTGTATAAAATAAATTCAATTTAAGGTTTAAGAGAAATATTTTTAACTCATACTACATACCTATGATTTCAATATCCGAATCATCGTTCCAAACATTCGAATCAGTTCCCTCTAAAAACAAACGCATGTAAATGTTTTGAAAGATTTTCGTTTTCATTTACGATTAGGAACATGATTTCATTAGTTATCAGGTTGTCTTAACTTACATTCCTAAAATTACATAAAATATTTAAAAAGTAAGAAATTATTGTACTCTACGTTTTGCAATGTTATCATGAGTTGATATTTTTAAACAAAAAAGGTTTTCCTACATATAATTAATGCAGTAGACTGATTAATAGTAGATTTTTTAATATCTTGAGCCTTTGTGGCTCGTTTTACGGGGCTACAATAAAATTTTAAAATTCCAGGGACCAGTGATTATTTTTTCTAAAATACGAGTAGAGGAATATAGGAATTTTCAAACAGTACACCCGAACCTGTTGTAAATCTTTATTACCACCATTATCTGAATGGGGACGGAGATTTGTCAAGGTCAGCACAGAGGGCAGTACTGGTATGGTAACATACAGAGAGTCCAGAGTACAGTTTTGAATCGGGTAAATTACCCTGGTAACGTAATTATTTCCAAACTTCCGTCAAGCGCATTTCTGGCAACGACAACTCTGCTTTCATTATCCATTTGCTTTTACAATCATTTTTTTCCAATATTTTTATTTAGTGCACCAAAGACAAATTTCGAAAAAAGATAGTAACTGGTATTATTGTATTCAGCTGTTTCTTTAAAGCGTAGATGTGCTAAAAACATCTTATCTTCAGTTTAAAAATATCACATTATTTAGTTTAAATAAAAAACTACTGAATGTTACACATGTGAACAGTTTTTTAAATGTTTTATGCTTATTTTATTTTCTTATTTCAATTATTTATATTTATTCAAATGTAATAATTTTATTTTTTGAAGTTTTTCTAGTATTGCAAGACAATTATACGGCGTGTTCTGAAAATTTTCTAAATTTATTATTTCAATGCTTACAAAGTTTTCCATATTTTAAATGTACTTGAATGGGCGCTGTTTATAATTTAGTCTATAAGCGCCAACATTATCTAATTACTGAATTTTTTAGATGTTAAAGGGTTGTCGACCACTGTTTACATGCGATTGAAAATAAATAAATTTATACTGAAAATAAGAGTTTAACTATCAAATAACGAGAGTGTCTGTAGGAAAACTGATAAAATCTCGATACAGCGAAAAAAACTTTTGCTCGAGTTTATTAAACGGTTTGATCGGTGTTGAGTTTTGAATTTATCGGTCTATGACAGGTCTATCGGATTACAAATATCACATAAAGCACTTCAATATTCTTGTTTTTCGAAAAAGGTATCTGGACAAATTATTGTGTTAATTGGGTAAATAATATTATATATAATCGCATATACATATATATATATATGTATATGTGTATATATATATATATATATATATATATATACACGCACACACACACACACAAACACGATCTATTATTTTTGCAAAAGTAATGCTAGTTGTCAAATTTTAAGGTTAGAAAGTTTAATTATCCCAGAATATTTATGGTGTATATTTTATTTTAATTTAAATGACATTAAGTATTTTATTATTAGTATTATTTTTTTACTTAAAATTATTTCTATTGGTCTAGTGGAATATTTATTAACATTGGTTCATTAATTTTCAATTATTTAAACAAATGGAGTCTGTTTAAATAATATTTTTTTCGAAATTTAAAAAAATTAAAAATTATTACCATTTCTTTGCTGGAATATTTATCAACATTGGTTAATCAATTTTCAATTATGTAAACAAATTCTATTTGTTTAAAATCAATTCAGAAATATAAAAAATTATTGTTTCCAACAATCAGAAGGTTTAATATAAATAGCAGAAAAGAAAAACTAACAAATTTGGTGAAAAAAATATTGTTGAAACAAATTAAAGGTTGTTGAATATAAATAATAATTTATTACCTCAACAATTGCAAAATATCTGAAAGTAAATTTATGTCACTTAACGATAAGACAGTAATATTTTTTATGAAAAAAACGAATTTTTGAAAAAAACATTATTTAAGCAAATGGAATTTGTTTAAACATTTAAAAATTAATTAACCAGTGTTCATCAATATTCCACTGAAGAAATAATCATAATTATTATTTTTAAAAATCGAAAAAAAATTATTTAAAGAAATTAAATTTGTTAAAATAATTGAAAATTTATTAACCAATGTTGATAAATATTCCACTAGACTAATACAAATAATTTTAAGTAAAAAAAAACGAGAATAAAGTGCTCAAAAGGTCGATTTCATAAAAAATTGACATTTTTGGTTTTGAGGGTAGTTTTCAGGGTCCCGTGGGGGTGTCTTAGGGGTGTCACACCCATATGGTATCGCTGCCCTCTAAAAAAATGTTTTTAGATCGCCCTTATGTACGTAACATATTCCCAGTTTTCTCTATTTCAAATATACTGATATTCTAGTGTGAAAATTACACAATTCCTGATGAAAATACCACTAGTATTTTTATGTCCTAAGATTCCTGTGGCACATTTTTATGTTAAGTTCATAAAGTGAAGCTAAATGCTTACAGAAACATTTATCAAGAAGAAAATTTAAGGCAATCCTGTATGTAATTTTTTACTTGAATTTTTCACAGTGAGTGTCCTGTATCTCATTTCTAATTTATTAATATTTTTAACATAAAGAAAAATGTTAGGAAATTTATAATTATAATTATAGATTTCCCTAATACTTCTCTTTATGTAACAATATATTTTTTAATTAATATATACTTGTAATTTAACGTCGTATGGGGGAGAACTAACAGACATTTGTCTGATTACGCTGCACTGAATTTTGCTTAATCTATTCACTTTCAACTCCTGCACCCTCGCCACATGAATGACTGCTAAAGTTTTTCCCGTATTGAGTGTTTCAGGGTGAAAATTGATTGAATGACTTATAGCTTGAAATCCTGTTTTAATTAAAATATTCAACATGAATCGCCTTGTTGACATTTGACCGGTAATTTTTAAGGTTATGTTGGTGACCAACAACGAAACTAGTACGGGTTTAGCTGGAATGAAAAGACAAATTTTTCACGAAATCTTTTTGCAAGAAAGTTTCCTCTGTTATTTTGCTTCGTGTTGAAAAATGTTATAACGTTTTTAAAGCAATAATTTATGCATTTATTATATTTAAAAACAATGCATACGTGCTATCTTATGTAAATTTCAAATTTCTATACCTAAGGGATTTTCGGCTTTGGCCGCCGCGGGCGCTGTCTGTCATATCCCGTAAATATCAAGGTCATGTCCGTACTCAATAGTTAATTTTCGATCATTTGGTATATTTTCTGTCATAACAAATATTTAAAAAATATACCAAATGATCGAAAATTAACTATGACATCGTGAACATTATCTAATTACTTTTAAAAATAACAAAAAAGCATTATAATTGAATATTCTCATTCTCATAAAAACTCTAGTCCAGAGACAGAGTGGCAACCTCGCCGGATGCCGCCATTTTAAGCACTGTTTATCTATACTGTAGTATATATATACTATATATATATAGTATATGTATAAGAAAACTGAGTCAATCAGCGAGAGGTACACTAGGTTGCCACACTCTCTCTGGACCCTCTGTATCGTAACATGCCTTGTGCGCAGGCACAAGGCATTATCGACAGTTTTCTTAGCTTTACGTGATTCGGAAAGCGATGTGCTCCTTTATTTTCACATCCAAATACCACACACATACCTAGCATTTCGGGAATAGTGCTTTAAACTAACATCTCAACACTGCGGCATCAGGAACTGATATAATGCGAATAGCAGACGTCGCGTCGCTGCTCAGAACCGTCGTCTGGCGTGTCTCCACGCTCACTAGCGCGCGCAAGTGCCAGTCGCCGTCCCCACGTGAACCTTTTATTTATTCAAAATTTCCAGAATTTATTAAAAGTCTAGAAAATTGCAGAAGTAGGTAACAGGTACTCTTCGTTTGTGATATACCGAAAAACGGACTAAGCAGGAGAAAAAACGGGAAAATCGGGACACGCGAAATCTTTGCATTTGATAACCAGCTATGTATTGATTTCTTTGAATGAAAAGCGGGTTTCCCCAAACCAAAGATATTTTTGGTTTCCCGCTTTATTCCACATGTCTTGCTTAGCCCCGTGTTACGGTACCGATTTGATATTTTTAATTTTGAAAATATAATCATAATTACATATAACATGCGTGATTGCATTTGAAAAAACATAGCTTTACATTTTTTTATAAAGTTTAATTTTTTCAATATTTGAAAAATAGGCTGCCCATACAAATTTAATTTACTTTATGTCAACATAATGATTTTGCTTATTGTATAGCCTAAATTACCCTGAATAATTTGGTTTATTCGTAGATAATTTTTTTTATATTTAATTATGGGGCAAAATTCGCCAAGTGTTCCCGCCTGAAAATTCGATGTTTCGAATCCTGTTGAATTCACCTGGATTGACCTAGTGGACTTCTTTTAATATTCTAAAGAAGACAACTTTAGTATGACAGGTTGTCAATATATTGCCGTCCTGATGAAGAAATTGTACAACTGCATTTTGATCAAAAATGAGTTTTTTATATGGTTGGATTCGTAATGAAAAGACAAATTCAACTATGACAATCATGATTAAACATTGTAATTCAATCTCGAGATAATTAGGTCTCAATTAGCATATCAACAGCGATTTTCGAGAATTCCTGATGAAAAAACAATACATCTGCAGAAATTGTAGCATATCTACACGAATTCCAGGATTTGGTATAGTGCTGAGCCCTCAGATCCTGATAAAAAAAACACACATCTGCGCAGATGGCTTTTGCTCATGAGGATCCTCGGTCTTTCTGCAGTCTGATTTCCTGAAATCGAATAGCACAAGTACATGTTAAGTTTTTTCATCCGGATTCGAGGGTAACTTTGAGCCACCGATCCTTCTTTTCAATAGCACATCTCCATTTTTTATTTGTCAAGCAAAAATAATTCTAGTTGATTAATAATATAATTATTATTAATTATATGAAATAATTAGAGAACAATTAATTGTAATTTGATGATAAATTAATAATTACATCATAATTTTATTTTTTTATCAAGTTTTTGGAAAATTTGTAGTTGTTAAATTTCTCCAGCAGGAAACTCGGAGGTTCTTGAAGACTGATTCCTGTATTCTGCAGCACATCTGCGCAGATGTGTTCATTAGTAAGAATTCTCGGCGACTTTGCGCATTAATATCTAGCATATCTACAGTTTTGCATATAAATAATTGGAATTTGCCATTTTGTTTTGTTTTAATAAATAGAGCACGTCCGATTTACCCAAGAACAGTACTTTTTTCAAAAACTCTCATACGTTAAAAGGCACAGATGCAAACGCGTTTTATTGAATACCTCGGTTCGTTTCAAATGCAGTTGTACAGTTTCTTCATCAGGACGGCAGTATACAGGGGGTCGAATTTTCGAAATTTTACTACACGCACCGGTATTCAATTACTCATAACTTATAATAAAGTTGGTCGATTTAACATTTATACTAGTTGTTTGAAAACATTTTTCATCAGCTTTGCGACAAAGATAATGATTTTAGAGTAAAAAAAAAAGATTTCACCCCCATGTTTCAATTTTAAAGATATTTTTGACTTCTTGTCAGATTGCGGACCATTATTTTTTTTAAATTATCCTAAAAAAAAGCTTGCTTCTTTCCCTTTGAAATTATCAAGGTTAGAAGGTGGGACGAAAACTGCTAATAGGGGTATAAAGTAATTCTTGTGCGTGGCTGCCGAATCGCCACCAGTCGCAGAATGATTAAGCACACCGTACATCCCATTGGGTTCCCAAATACATTACTGTCGTATAATTGTAATTATTGTATATTTGAAAAAAAAATATATTTTACAATACATCTTTTTTATTTATTCAAAGCTCATGTTAAATTAAAAATTAAGTAAATTTTAAATGCCGGGGTGCCTTTTGGTATGAATCCCCTTGCCTCTCACATTGATGAGTGAATAAACAACACCCCGAATTTTGAATTAAATTGAACATTTACTTCAAGCTTAAAACAATCATTTAATAAAAAGATGAAACACAATATGAAAACATTTGCAGTGAACTGTTTATTTACTTATCAGTGTGAGAGGAAAGGGAAATCATACCAAAAATTCACCCTGGAATTTGAATGTAATTTTTAAATTAATTTAAGCTTCGAATAAATAAATAATATAAAAAAAGTAAAATATATTGTAAAATAAAAATAAAAGTTTTAGAAATGTACAATACTATAATTATACTGTGATAATGTCTATAGGAACCAAATGGGACATACGAAGTGCATAATCACTCTCTCATCGGTACTTGACCTCTAGTCGTCGGACAAGTAGTCGCAGGACATCTAGTCGCCAGGCGTAGTCCTCAGCACTTTTAGTCGCCGAAACGTTACGTAATAAATCATAGCAATATAAACATAAGAGACTAAAAATATTTAACTGTATATATAAATTATAATACATTTTTTTTTTTAAATTGTTTCCATTATAACGATATGTATAGGTGGTTCATAAAAATCGTTTTTTTTTTTAATTATTCGACGGCTGTATCGCGGCCGTTTGTTTCTCTGGATGAGATAATAAATACTCTTCTAATTTTTCCAGAATAAAACAAATTTTTAGAGGTTGCGAGCGTCAAATGTACGAAAGATTTGAGATTTTTGTAGTTTTCGATTTTTTTTAAATATACGTATTAGTTTCAGAGAAGTATCTTATACATAAAAACTTTGCTTATACAAAGGAAAAGACTCTTACTTTGCGTCCGAATAAGAAAAATATTTGGCTTCGGTAAAAGTCATAAAAAGTACAATTCTTTATGAGCAGACTGATATAAGAGCATAGTTGTACCTGTAAACATTTTTTGTAAAGATTGAAAAAATTTTTGGACCTTCCCCATACAAATAACTAAAAATATATAATAGATATGCAAAATTTATAACCTAGGCCTTATTGCTGTTTTATACATTTTAATTTGCACTTTCATGTTATATAAAGTTTCTATGCCAAATATAATAAATTTAACGTCACATCAGGAAGGCATAATTTTATTTTCCTCGTATAATAAAAAAATATATTTAATTATTTATCAATTACTTAAACAACTTTAAGTTGCTTGAATAAGTTTTTCCCCTGTAAAAATGTAAAAGTTACTATTTTCTGGAATAATGACGTTAATGAATGTTACGAGTGATATTTTTTGTGAAGGACAGTTCGCAATTATTTAAATAACTAACAATCATTCACTTGCGCCTTTTCATAGGAAAGATGGAGAAAATTCTAGTTTTTTCGAATCTTTTATACTATGTCGCTTATTATTCAGAATATTCTTATCTCAGAACTGATACCATAATTTTTTAAACAATGATCATTTTTTTAAACCACTTTTTTACAGTTAAGTTATGGATAGTTATTTTTTTAGATCGATTTCGTTGAGATGAGGAAATTCTGATTAATAAGCGACCTAGTGTAAGAGATTCGAAAAAACTAGAATTCTCTCCATCTTTCCTATGAAAAGGAGCAAGTGATTTTAATTGCTTAAATAATTGCAAACTGTCTTTTACCAAAAATATCACCCTTAAAATTCATTAACTGTCTAATAATTCCTAGAAAATAATAACTTTTCACGATAGACAAGGAAAAAATCGTTTAAACACATGAAAATTGTTTACATAATTACAAAACATTCTTAACACAAAATATTACTCTTAACGTTCGTTAATTGTGCGTCATCATCAATACTACATTTTCACGATGTAGTGAAAAAAATATGATGAAAACAGAAACTGTTTGAACAATTGCACAATATGTTGAATAAAAATTATTATTTATTAGGGGTCGTGCATAAATTACGTAACATTTTGGAGGGGAAGGGGGGGGGGTCTAGCTTAGTGTTACATAATGATGAAAAACTACTGGGAAAAGTCGGAAAAAGCGTTACATAGGGGGGGGGGGGTCAAAATTGTCGGAAAATTGCGTTACGTAATTTATGCACAACCCCTTACTTTCATCTACTATATGATTTATCCCGAAAAACCAGTAACTTCTCACAATTTACTGAAAAAAGGGTTCAAAGAAATATTAAATGTTTAAACAATTTAAAATTATTAGGGTAAACACCTTTGTTCATACAGTTTTGTATACTTAATTGATGTTATACCCGTATTAGCAGTTTTTGTCCCACTTTCTAACCCAGACGATTTTCAAAGGAATCAATCAAGCTTTCTTTTAGGCTAATTAACAAAAAAATAAGGGGCCGCGTTTTGAAAGTCAAAATATCGTTAAAATTTAAAAATGGGGGTGAAATAAATTGTTTAATCCAAAATAATCATTTTTTATCGTAAAGCTTCATGCAATATGTTTCAAAACCATTAATATAAAAATTAAATCGACAAACTTTAGTAAAAGTTATGAGTAATATTTAATACTAGAGGGCGTAGTAAAATGTCGTGAATTCAAGCCCCTGTATATTGACAACCCGGCAGAGTAGAGATGTTCTCTTTGGAGCAGTCATGCCCAACTCGGGGAAATTCCCTGCGAGAACACATGTTCCGCGTCCCTACTCTTTCTCCTAGAGAGCGAGAGATGTGGTAGACGCGGAACATGTGTTCTCGCAGGGAATTTCCCCGAGTTGGGCATGCCTGCTTTGGAGGATTACAAGAGGTCCACTAAAGTCCCTGACACCTGGCTTTGAAGATTTATTACTCGGCGAGAAAAAATCGCAGAATTTTGAGTTAAAGACAGAAGCATTCTTCAACATTGTACTTGTAAAATGATGTCAGTTTGATTTTCGTCAAAGATTCCTTGTCTTTCCTGTGACAGAAAATGTGTGAAAAAAAAACGGAAAAAATGACCCTCGACTTTCAATACGTTGACTTTGATGTCCTCCACAAGTGCGAAAATGATCAGAAATTTGAAAAAAAATCATAAGTATTCACAATATACTGGTAATGCTAAGCACCTAAGGGAGTTGGATAAACGAATTTGGAATTTTTTGTAAATGCAACCTTGGCTCTGTCTCAATATATAATTTGAATTCTCATGTTATACTGAAAAAGAACTCACCAAATATCCGGAGTCTTAGGTGGTACTGGTGCTGAGCAAATTAATATTTTGTGTGAAAATATTTATTTTCTGAAACGGCGAAATGCGGCCAGAGCAGATAAATTGCTAGATGTAGAGGGTAAGATAGCACAGGCATCATTGAGAAATATTTTCAAACAGGGCATCCAAAGACTACCGACTTTATTATGATCAAAGTGAATTTCGTAAATTTTCGGGCGAAACGGGACAAGAGCCGTGAAAATCGAGAATACTTCTCAGAGTTGTGCGTATGAACAATTATCTTGCAAACCTGTCCCAAAAAATAGCTGTTTTAATGAAGGAAAAAAATAACCTGTCATGAAATATTTTTCGCGATCATTAAAAAAATAATTTTTTGTAATGAACAACAGTTAATACAATGGCTTTGCGTGTTCCCTTGATCGATTTATAAACTTAAAAAAAAAATAGATGTTCTTACATCTTTTTACTAAAATTAATGAAGAAGTAATAAATTTAAATTAAAAATTCAAAGACCCGAAAAATCTTTGAATTTTTAATTTAAATTTATTATAATGGATCATCGTGAAAGTCTTAAATCTATTATTAATGAAGAAGGTTAGAAAAATAATTTTAAGAATTTTAAATATTTGAACTGCAAGTTTTAAAATCTGTTGGCGAAGATATATCGGTGATTCTCCGGATAGCGCAAAATTAAACGTCTCTGGTGTTAAAAAAAATGGGTTTCACTTATAGACATGCATAATTGTGTACAATCTTAAAGAGTATTTTTATGCCTATTGTGTAATAACGACCTCTAATGACTCTTGTCCCTAATATTATAGTTTAAAACCCAAAGCTTAATCTTCAAAAAATATTTAATCCCTTTTTTGCGTATGTTAAATATTGTACCCAGAGTTGTGCGTCATTGATAAATTTGAACTTCATGTGTTGCTCAACCTGCATCAAATAATCGTCATTTTGACTGGACTGGCAACATCTACAATAAATAATTTAATAAATTACGTAAAACACTAAATAACATGTGACAGTGTTTGGTATTTTTTTCAATTGATATAAATTAACTGTAATATCTAAAGGTATTAGAACATTAGTATGTTAAAAATACTCGTAAATTTCTGTTAAATTTCCGCATATTTTTTCTTAAATTTCCATAAATATCCGAATTAATTTTTCTAAAATTTCCGGTAAATTTCTATAAATTATCATAGATTTTGCCTAAAATTTCCATAACTTTTCGAAAATTTCTGATATTTTTGTTCGCCATTTTGAATTTAATAATTTCACAGACAAATGTCTAACCAGTGAGCCCTGAAACAATATATACAGGTAGTAAAGCGAGCGTAAGGGTAAACGGGAAACTGAGTGACTGGTTCGATATTACGCAAGGCGTGAAACAAGGATGCGTTATGTCCTCGTGGCTATTTATCATATTCATGGATAAGTGTCTAAGAACTGCACTCTTCGACGAAGAAGGTGTAGATCTCCAAACAGTTAAGGTACGTGGGTTAGCTTTCGCAGATGACAAGATTGTTATGGCAGAATCAGTCGAGGACTTGCAAATAATGTTGAATGAACTTCATACAAGCATGAAGGACATGGGACTCAAAATTAACGTAAATAAAACAAAAATCATGGTGTTTGAGGGAAAGAGTGAGAAAACAATGTGCAACATTGTCCTAAATGATGAGAGATTAGAACAAGTTGACAAGTATGTATATCTAGGTAGTCTACTCACTAGCGACGGAAAAATAGATGGGGAGTTAGATAGGCGCATAAATAAGGGTAAGCAGGTTATCGGTAGAGCAGGGTCCATCCTAACAAATAAAAACATATCAAAAAAAGCTAAAATGGCCATACATAATTCTATATTCATACCGACTGTACTATACGGTAGCGAAACATGGACATGTCAAGAAAAGGACAGGAGTAAAATTAACGCGATCGGCATGAGACCTCTGCGCATAATATGCGGGAAAACACTGATGGATAAAGTCCGAAACGAGACAATCCTCAAAGAATGTGGTACAAAAGAGACAATAGTTGACACATGGGAAAGAAATCAATTAAGATGGTTTGGTCATCTTGAAAGAATGAAAGATGAGCGACTGACCAAACAAGTGTACAAAGGTAAAGTAAATGGCAGAATGCCTAGAGGTCGACCGCCGAAAGAATGGTTAGAATCGGTAAATGAGACATTAATCCGAAGAGACGTAAGAAGCCATAGAAACACACGAGCTTGCATGAAAAAATGCATGGACGTGAAGGAAGCTAGAGTAGTATGCCATGACAGAAAAGTGTGGCGACAAATATTTTGTAAACAGAGTGACAATAGAATGAATGAAGCCTGAAACAAAGACCTTGGAATCTAATGGGCCCAAGTGGGGAACCATACATAACAATTTTGTGAGGATCTTCACTTGGGGTGATCGCTAGAGAGATTGATCAGCAACCTGGGTCGGAGCAGTGTTGCGGAATAAACGTGTCATTTGAATAAATGACACGAGAATTCCAGATCAATCTAAAACATATATACCTAACACCTATATACCTGTCTACTTTACACCTATATACCTATCTAAATTATACCTATATACTCTACACCAATTCACCCATATACCCAATACTATTTTCCAACCGAGCAAGTCACGCCTACCCCGAAAGGGAAATGGCTTAATGGTATAATAATAATAATAACAGACAAATGTCTAACCAGTGAGCCCTGAAAACTTTGCAAACAAAATTTCCAAGAAATATGCTTCCGAATCTTTGAAGAATGCAAAAATTATTGCAATTTTTTCCGACACATTAAAGATTTGAAATTTTTGACCCTGTAATATAATGAATACGATTCATTTCATCTTATATCGCGAAAAAATTTGCAAAAATGTCGATGCTCAAGTTTCACGCTATGCGGAGAATCACCCATATATTGTTTTTAGACGAAATTAGGTAATACGTATTTGAAAAAGTTTAAAATCAATAAAGTGACGGCGATTTGTTTGAAAATATAGCAAGTGTCTATTGACAAAAACCCCACATTTACATTTAACATATATTTAAAAGTTCCGGCCATTTCAAGGACACAAAAGATTCTGTCATTTTTCGATTTAGCAGCCACCCTGGATTGAAGAAAGCCTGTGCTATTTTCTAGCTATTCATCTGCTCTCACCGCATTTCTCACTTTAAGAAAATTAATATTTTCACATAAAATACACATTTTCTCAGAACCAGGAGGTGTCACGTAGTTATCTAACGACTCCTGGACCACCTTAACTTTTTTCAGTCCAACAATTAAAATTAAAATTATATATGGATAGGGCCGGCCTTGGAATTACGAAAATATCAAGTTCACTTATCCAACGCCCTTAAATTTGCATTACTTTTTTACATTCACATCAGAGAAGGCTTGAGGATATGTATGTATGAATTTGGGTAAGTATGTAGATTTTTAGTCTGTGGCACGATACTTTCGAAAGATTTGACAGATTGGATTGGGCTTTAGTATAGTCTTGATGTGTCCTAAAATGAAGGTTAAGTTCGTTACCCAGCCATTTTTGATAAAAATTCAAAAAGTGAGCGCATTCAACAAATTTTTGAGACGACTTTTTTTTTAATTAAAAAATTCTATGTACGGATGTTCTTAGTACTCAAAAAGACGAACAATTTATCCCAATAACTTTTTTTGATAAAATAAAAATTACTGATATTATAGCATTTACAAAATTCTAAAAACCAAACGAAAATGAACATTTTAAGCCAAAAAACGCACGATATGAAAAAAGTCAAGGGAAGAGAAACATTTCTTTTTGAACACCCTACAATATTGTCAGAACAAATTTTTTAATTTTGGAAAAAAAAACAATTTCATTTTGCGGTCAAACTATGCAAGATATGAAAAAAAATGAATAAACAAAAATTGTGCATATAAAAAAGATCTAAAAATTTGCTATTGATCACTTTTTGATGGGACGCGTGATTTTTGTCTTATTCGTAAAAAATAGCATTAAAAATAGACAAAAATTGTGAATTCAAAAAAGATCTACAAATTTGTTAGCAATCACTTTTTAATATGACGCGTAGTTTTTGTTTTAATCGTAGAAAATAAAATTAAAAAAAAAGAATTAAATTTTTGGACAAACGTCACAAGCTATGAAAAAAATTAATAGACAAAAATTGCTCACACGAAAAAGAGCTGTATAAATTTGTCATAAATAATTTTTTTAAAGAAGCGTAGTTTTTGTTTTAATCGTTAAAAAAAGTATTACATTTTTTTTTGAAAAACAACACAAGAGACGAAAAAAAAGTTAATAGACAAAAGTTGTTCTACCAAAAATGATCTACAAATTTGATATAAACTTTTGTTATAAAATTTTTCTTAGAACCACTTTACGCTAGGATGCGTATTTTTGGTTCAAATTGTAAAAAATAACATTGAAAACAAACAAATTGAATATATGGAAAAACCACACAAGTTGCAATAAAATGTTTACTAACAAAAAAAATTTTTTTTATAGGATGCGCACTTGTTTAATTATAGAAACAAGACAATGCAAATACGTTTGTTTCAATGCCAATGCATATGAATTTTAATAATATAAATTTATTGAAATGATATATTTTTCAGGGCAATTGAGGATAAAATGCAATACAAAATAAGAAACAAATATTAAAGTTATCATGATAAATAAAATTTGTACTTTATTTTGCAATATCTGAATTAGAAATCCCAGGCTGAAGTACAGAAATAAATATAATATCCATTTGATATAATAGTGTTGAACCTAATGTAGAAAAGTTCGTATTCTGGATAAAATCGAGTGCGAAGCACGAGACACGTGATGAGAATGTGTTCGTTAAAGTCGAAGGAGCTTTAACAAAAGAGAATTCACAATCACCAAATTACAGTTGTCGATGTTTTGACCTTTAACTTTGAAAGGCCTGTGCACAAATATGGGGGAAGTATGGAGACCGAGCATGCAGTGCGAGGTAAATACATTATCGAGCGCAAAGCGCAAGATAAATATATTATCGAGCGCGAAGCGCAAGATAAATATATTATCGAGCGCGAAGCGCGAGAACCAACAGTCGCGCGCCCTATAGGCGTGCTCAAACTTGCGAGCCGCGCGCAATGAGAATGTGCCCGCACGGCGGGCAGATTTTTTTCAATACTAACGTATCATAAACGTATCAGATTCATGCGATTTCAAAAATAACCATTTTGAAAACACAAATTATTTTGAATAAGCATCTTTCGAAATATTCATCAACTAATTATAAAAGTCGTGTCAAAATTCAAAACTTTCATCTTCATCGAAAATTTGAAGATACGCGAACGAAAAAATAGTGGTTTTAATCTTCAATTTATCAGATAAATGTGGCAACGAATAAAAAGAACTTTTGTTCACCTAAAAAAAAATATTACAACGTGTAAGATAATTTGTAATGTTACATTTCGAATAAGTGTCTATGTGCACCGAATTCCGGTGAACCTAGAAACATCCTTAAAATAAATACTCTCATTCCAAAAGTAAATGCCTGAGGGCGCATTATGGATGGTTTGGTCGATTTTTGTCTCGAACTCGTAGAACTTTTGATATGAATGACCTAGAGGGATAATTTTTTTTAATTGAAGATAAATCCTTAGCGAATATAGGAAAAATACAGAGAAAGTGTAAAAGAATGTTGACCTTGAAAATCTATGTTCAAGTTAGCAATTTTTCCCTACTGAAAACGCCTACATAGTAAACTACATTGAAACCTATGTGGGAACCCATATGGGATCCTTTTTTGAATTCCTGTCTCAAACTTCTATATCAGTTCTTATCATGGGTTTTTATGAAGGTTCCTACAATCCTACATGGATGGGTTTGCAATTAATATTTAAGGAGTGCGCAGTAGTTTTCTATGAAAGCTACGGCTGCGCAGTATTTTTGGGAGGTTTTTAAGACTGCCGACTATGCACCCAAAACTTCGAAAACATATTGCATTTAAAAAAGTTCTAATCCCATGCAGGATTTCATGTAGGAACAATTCATAGGTTTCCATAACGGTAGTCACATAAGAACCCATGTGGAAACCGACGAAATATTTCCCATCCTATTTCATATCGTAATTTGAGACAGGAATTCAAAAAAGAATCCCATATGGGTTCCCATGTAGGTTTTTTTTTCAGTTAGGGTTGTAAAAAAATTGTTTATCCAATACCACGGGCGTATAGACATATTTTACGTTTTATATACGTTTTTATTAGATTTTTGCATACTGATTCCAAAACCGGCCTGTAAATTAATGTAGCTTGATGATTATTAGAAAAAAGACTATGAAAGTTGCTATTTTAATCCTTCAAGGAATGAATTATTTATATCAAAGCAAATTTCATAATTCGGAGTATTTAAAGACTACTGGGGTCCCTGATTTCAAATCAAAATTAAAAATAACAAAATTATAAATAGCGAATCTAATATGGCGGATCATAAATGTAAAAATTAAGCCGAGTTCACTCGAAATGGTTACACGGGTGTTCTTCGGGTCGCTGATTTCAAATTGGAACTCCAAATATCAAATTCAAAATGGCGAATCCAATATAACGGATCACAATTGTAAAAATAAAACCGATTTGACTGAAAATTGGTACACAGGGATTTTTCGGGTTGCTGATTTTAAATCCGAAATCAAAATGGCGAATCAAAACTTGCGGATCATAATTGTAAAAATAAAACTATTTTGAACTGGAGTTTATAATACCCAAAAATCCCATGTGTAGCAACTTCTATTCAAATTAGTTTTATTTTTACAATTATGATCCGGCATATTGGATTCGCCATTTTTAAATTGGACATTTCCACTTCGGATTTGAAATCAGCGACTCCAGAAACCATTGAATAATACTCCGAAAGATAAAGTTGGCTTTGGTAGAAATAATGCATTCCTTCAAGGATTAAAATATCAGGTTCAATCGTCCTTTTCACAGAATCCCGAAGTTCTACGTTAATGTATAGGCTGGATTTGGAATCAGCATGCATAAATCTATTCAAAATCGTATGTATAGAACATAAAATATAATATCTATACGTCCGTGGTATTCCATAAACGAAATTTTTTACAAAACTTGCCAACTTCAACATAGATTTTCAAGGACAACAATTCGTTTCATACTTTCTCTATATTTTTCCTATATTCACTAAGGGTTTATCTTCAATTACAAAAAAAAAATCGTCTCTCTAGGTTATTCCTGTGAAAAGTTCTACGATTTTGGGACAAAATTCAACAAAACCGCCCATAGTGAGGCACCCCAGGAGCTCCCTTACAATATTGACACTACTGGAATACTGGTACTCTGACTTACACGATAAGATCTAAAATATTCTTGGAAAAGGCAGAAAAAGCAATGTACTTCCGAATATATTTCGAAAGAACTGATCAGTTGCTTATATTTATAATACTTAAATAAATGTGAAATGTATGTACATATTACATAAATAATACGTTGAAGTTTATTTATATTAGATTATATTGGTTAATTCTAAACAAAAACAATAGGCGATTAGTATAACATACCCATTTTTGATTATTTCACACTGTCTTATGTTTTATGAACTGCATGTGTTGGATCCATAATGCCTGCAAAATCCCTGCATGTTTTTTCAAGAGAAAACAACTTTTTTGGCGCACACTAAACGAAGATGGAGTTGTTGAACTGAGATGAGATGATTCATGCACAAACGCTTGACACGAGGCACGTGCCACTACGGCTCGCACTCACACTGCCGTCTCGTCTAGCGTCTAGCCGACGCAAAAACCGAGGGCCTGGAGTCCCGGACCCATCTTCCCTTTATTCCACTTCCGAACATACACCAAGTCAACCATGGTCATCAATCGCCAGGGGTCCCAGTATGTTAGAGTTAAACCATGTAATTAGGGGCCCTGGAAATCAAGTGTAAATCGCAAAAAATCGATTCAGTTCAAACGGCGAAGCCATTTTGTCTGATTTTTTGTATAATTAATCTGAAGGGTATAAAGACTAGTGGTACATGTCGCTTTTTTCGAAAAAAATCTTTTTTTCATGTAACTCGATCATATATTTATCTCGCGCTTCGCGCTCGATTATGTATTCACCTCGCGCTACGCGCTCGGGCGTATTTACATCGCGCTTTACGCTCGGCTCCTCTAGATTTTTGAACTTCGTGTTCGACTTCGATGAAAAGAAAAAGTTTGTTTGCAAATATTATAAAATTATCAAAACCTCTACATATTAAGTGATTGTTAAATTTGTTTTTATTTTAGACTGAAAAGGAACTTTATTTACTCAAGGTTCCATCGACCTTGTAAACGACCTTAAGGAACACATTCTCATCCAGACACTCGCGCTTCGCGCTCGATATTTGATTTGAAAATCATTTGAACCTTGCGTTCCACGCTCGGTTCTGTGCACCCTATGATAGAAACAAAAAAGTTTGAGCGCACTTACGGCGCGCGATTTGGTCGTCGCGCTTCACGCTCCGAAATACACTGATCGCGCACGTTGTGCTTCGTGTTATATGTTCTTCATATACAAATTACTAAATTTGTATTTGATTTCAAATGAAAAGTAATGATATAATGTAGGCGACAAATTTTATTAGTTAACATTTTATTTTAGCTTGTGCAGTTTTTCAAAAAAGTTAATTTTTTTCATTTTGAATATATTCTTACAACAAAAATTGATTACAGGTTTGTAAACCTTTTTTGAATGCACAATTTTTGTTCATTTATCTGTTTTCGTACCTTGCATTGTTTTTTCAAAAATTTGATTTTTTTTACTGTCAATGTTATTTTCACGAATAAAACAAAAACTACGCATCCTATCGAAACATGATTCACAACAAATTTGTACCTCTTCCTTGGATGAACAAATTTTGTTTCTGTCATTTTTTTCGTAGCTCGTGTTATTCGTCTAAAAATGTGATTTTTCTATTTTCAATGCCGTTTTTTACGAATAAAACAAAAAGTACGCGTCATATCAAAAAGTGAATGATAACAAATTTGTAGATCTTTTTTAGGTGCACAATTTTGGTGGAATGATCTTTTCTCGTATCTTGCATAGTTTGACAGCAAAATGGAATTTTTGATTTTTCATTATTTTTTTGTGCGATCAAAATTTGGATTTTTTATTTTTCAAAAAATTGTTATGAAAATATTATAGGGTGTTCAAAAATCAACGTTTTTCTCCTCGTGACTTTTTTCCATATCGTGCGTTTTTCGGCTTAAAATGTTCATTCTCGTTTGTTTTTTGGAATTTTGAAAATGGTATAACCCCAGTAATTTTTATTTTTATCACGAAAAGTCATTAGGATATTTTTTTCGTCATTTTGCGTACTACTAATAACCGTACATAGAATTTTCAAATCTTCAAAAAAAGTGGTCTCAAAAATTTTCAAAATGTGCTCACTTTTTGAATTTTCATCCAAAATAGCTGGTTAACGAACTTGTTCTTTCTTTGTAGGCCATAAAAAAGTGTGCCAAAGCTTAATCAAAGCTGATCATTTTTTCGAAAGTTATCGTGCCTACAGACAGACAGACTACGGACAGACACCTTGGTAAAAATCGTTTTTCTGACTCAGGAGGTCTCAAAACGTGGAGATTTGATGAAAACCGACTATGTCAAATTTTACATAAAACCAATACCTTAATCTCATTAGAATGAGAATGTAAAAATCTGCCCGCTGCGCGGGAACATTCTCATCGCGCGCGGCTCGCTTCGCTCGCAAGTTTGAGCGCGCCTGGGGCGCGCGACTGTTGGTTCTCGCGCTTCGCGCTCGAAAATATAATTATCTCGCGCTTCACGCTTGATAATGTATTTTCCTTGCGCTACGCGTTCGGTCTTTGTAATTCTCTCACATTTGTGCGCAGGCCTTTTAAAATTAAAGGTCAACGCATTGACAACTGTAATTTAGTAATTGTGAATTATCTTTTGTTCAAACTACACATTCTCATCACGTATCTCGTGCTTCGCACTCGATTTTGTCGAAAATGCGACCTTTTCTACATTATGTTCAACTATATTATATCAAATGTATATTATATTTATTTATGTACCTCGGTTTGGGGCTGCTTATTCAGATATTACAAAATGAAGTACAAATTTCATTCTTTGTGATTACTTTAATATTTGCAAACTGTCATCAAACCTTTTATTGCAATTTGTGTCGTTTTTTCCATAAATTTAATTTGTTTATTTTCAATGTTATTTTTTACGATTAAAACTAAAAATACGCATCCTAACGTAAGGTGGCTCTGAGCAAATTTGTAGATATAATTTAGGCGAAAATTAAAAAAAAAATAAAATGTCATTGTAGCTTGTGTCCTTTTCTCAAAAAGTTGATTTTTTTATTATTAATATATTTTTTCAACAAGAGTTTATAACAATTTTGTAGATATTTTTTGGTAGAACAACTTTTGTCTTAATTTTTTGCATAGCTTGTGTCGTTTGTCAAAAATTAAAATTTTTCATGTTCAATGTTGTTTTTTACGAATAAAACAAAAACTACGCATCTTATCAAAAAATAATCAATAACAAATTTGTAGCTCTTTTTGTGTGAATACCTTTTGTGTTATTATTTTTGTTGTAGCTGGTGTCGTTTGTCCAGAAATTTAATTTATTCCTAAATTAGTTTTTTACATATAAAACAAAAACTACGCGTCCCATGAAAAAGTGATTCATAACCAATTTGTAGATGTTTTTTGAGTGTAAAATTTTGGTCAATTCATCTTTTTTCGCAGCTTGTATAGTTTGACCGCAAAATGGAATTTTTGATTTGTCATTATTCTTTGTGCGATCAAAATTTGAATTTTCAATTTTTCGAAAAAATTCAAAAAGTTGTTATGATAATCTTATAGGGCTTTCAAAAAGCAACGTGTTTCTTCTCTTGACTTTTTTTCATATCGTTTAAAATGCTATAACTCTGATAATATCCTTTTTATGGAAAAAAGTCATTAGCATAAATTGTTCGAGCTTCCGAGGAGATACTATGAATAGCCGTACATAGAATTTTTAAATTACGAAAAAAATGGTCTCAAATATTTTGAAAATGCTCTTACTTTTTTAATTTTTATCCAAAATAGCTGGTTAACAAAATCATTCTTTCATTTTAGGCCTTGAAACAGTGTGCCAGAGCACAATCCAATCTGATCAATCTTTCGAAAGTTATCGTGCCTACACGATACTACAGACTACAGGCAGACACCTTCGTAAAAATCGTTTTTTCTAACTCAGGGGGTCTCAAAACGTGGAGATTTGATGAAAACCGACTAAGTCAAATTTTACATAAAACCAATACCTTCTCATTAGGATGAGAATGTAAAACTTTCTTTTTATGGTACAGTGTTCTACTATTCCGCGAAGCAGGGAGCAGGTAAAAAAGCAGTTGTCGTGCTCGGAATTTCTTTAGCGCGACCCTAACGGGATAAATCTAGATAAATTAGCTAGATAATTTCTAGATGGCAAAATTAGCTGAAACAGCTAGATATTTAGATAACACAACTAGAAATTTAGGTAACATAGCTATATTTTCTTAGAAGACGAAATCCAGCTAAACTTCTAGCTGGGACAGCTAAACCATTTTTGTTTCAGTGGCGGTACTGTAAGATTAGCGTGCGGGAATGTGGTATTCCCGCACGCTAATTTTACAGTAGAGGACTTTAGCACTTCTCGCACGCTTTACAGACACGAAATTTCGCCATCCTCATGCACGTGTTGCAAAAAAATATTATTTTACTTGATTATACGCCAAAATCGCAATTATAGTTATTTTAATATTTACTTCTAAATTTACATGCATTTGGAGGTCCTAAATGACCGCTAAAAAGGAAAATTAAACAAGAAGATTTTTACGATTTTGTACTATTTTTGATTATCCTCGAAACATTCATTTTCAAATAAAAATATATATTTGCGTAACTATATTTATCACCAGAATTTTTTTCACAATCCAGGTTTTTTAGAATTGTTTGTTGCATTAAAATAAATAAATTTATATAGGGAAAACTGACTCAATAAGACAATAGTGACACAACATTGAAATATATCGAAAAAATCAATGTTTTGAAAGTTCGAAACGCCAAAAAGTTTGCTGCAAACTGAAGATATTGTATTAAAAATCTGAAACAAATCATGGGGACTTATTTTGATATGTAGAAAAAGATTTTTCATCTATCCGTATTTTAGAAAATCTACCTTTTAGGTTCAGAAATGGTATTTTTAGTTTTTTATTTGAGCCATGCGTATGGGCATAATACAAATTATATACTAGGATTTACATTAAAAATCGAGAAGAAAAATTAAATTGCAAGGAACTTTGGGTTAAATCATGTGGGTGCCTTTAATTAAACATTGCCTTGTTAGACTGTTTTTTATTTTTTAAATTATTTTCGATCTCCCCTTCTGCAATTAACATATCCATTTTATTGAATATAACTAGTACACATTTTTCTATAAAATAGAATACGATTCATTACTATGTAGCAATTTTCGCATAATATGTTTAAAATGTAGTACTACCAATAAAAAAAAAGTTAATATAATTACAATTATTTATTTTACTACCGAATTTCCACTTATTAATTAAAAATTATAAAATATTCGCTAACAATTAATTGCCATTTTAATTCAACCAAGCGTTTTGAAATTGAATTTATTTAAATCCATTTTATTCCATCTTTTGCATAATCGAACTTTTCAATCCCCTATTCAGTACCGTTTCGTGCAATTTTCGACGTTCATTGGCAGGGATTCAATTTTATTGATCCTGACTACGGATTTTCGTATTTTTCAATTCCTTTCAGTACTGTTCTGTTGAACTTTTCAAGGTGCATTGAAGGGGATTGATTTTTTCTCATACCTATTTCCCCGACGGTTTAGGAGACGACCGGAAAATCAGGTATTCAAGTGAATTACATTTTTTAATCCCGATCAATGCAAGCCTTCTTACTGGGCATTTATAAAGGCATTTAAATGACACTCTTTTTTAATGCTATTTGTCCTAATCACAGGGCTCAGATCGACCAGAAGGCTTAAAAAAAGACGCATTGGTAGCATAAAATTACAAAGAAAGTCGCATGGAATATCGAAAAAAGTAAACAAAAAGTCGCATCAAATTTTTCAAGATAATAAAAGATGCAGCATCAGACTCTGAATGACTGAAATAATAACTTCATTTTTTAGCGAATTTAGAGAGCATAATTCTCATTATTTTAAAATATTCTTTGCGCAATCAAAATAAACTTAAAAGTTAAACATTTTGACAATATTCATTGACCTTGAAGGATTCTAAATGAGTAAGGTTTGCAATATTTCTTTCTAAATTGTTATAAACTTGTCAACTTGGATTCTTTTCAAATGTAGAGCAGTTTATAACACAGGCCGTTATCAGGAATAAGAACTTCGCTAAGGACGAGGAGAAGAACCGTGTTCATCTCGTTGAGAAATACTAATTGTTCATTAGGATGGACCTAGATGTGTGTGGTTAGATTAGGGAATGTACCCGTACTACGTGCGTTTTTCTTTTGTTTATATCGTTGTATCCTCTTTAACTGCATGGAAATTTAATTCTCATCTTTATTTAAACAGAAGAAAAACGCGTCACATAGTTTGGGTACGTTCCCTTATGAGTTGCTTATGATCATGAGCAAATTAACGTATGAGATGAAAGTCTTTGAAATAGACTTCGTACATTAATTAGATACTTCATTCAACTTCCGTCAAATTTCACTATTGTTTTAACTTGAGATAAAGAATTTTTCGCACATTTTTGTAGGGAGTCATTACTTTGCATGTGAGCATTTATATTTGATGTGACAAATAGTTTATTGATATTTCATCTGTATGAAGATTCAAGAACTGAATCTATCGAATGATTTTTAATCACATCTATATGCAAACACTAGTTTTAATTTCAAAATTATTTCGGCAGGTATAATTCTTTTAGGGTTTGTTTAGTCGTCCTGAAAAATGGTAGGAGTTGGAATAGGGGATGACTAGTCTTCCCCTTTTCCAACTCCCCCAATTTTTCAGGACGACTAGACACAGTCTAGAAAAATTATATCTGCCGAAATAATTTCAAAATTCAAAATAATCTTTGCAAAGTTGTGTATAAAAATCATTCGAGAGAACGAATTCCACAGGAAATGCTGCCGTTTTAAGGAAAACCAAAAAAACAAATGTATGTGTATATATGAAAAAGGCATTAGTATTGGCTGACTTCTACTCCGCACTTCGCTAATATGCACCATGGGATAGATCGGTTTCGAGATATGCAGATTACAAATTAGCCGACTAGAAAAAGTTTCCTTGGGCTATTTATTAGTAAAAGGATTACAAGAAAAAAGAAAGAATGAAATTTTATGTCTCTAAAGTCAAAGAAATAAGATGAGAAATACCCAAGATTTTATATTAAATATTGAAATAATTCTCTAGAAGCAATGTCAAAAAAATATATAACCTCTACGTCGATGTTTGTTTTTCGCCGGTAATGTTAATTATGCATCCTTATCACACTTACCAATCGATTTAAATAGCTTAAAAAGGCACTTATTCCCTTCTTGGGGAAAAAATAATTTTCATCATACCTCAGTCGTAACCTCGACTTTCGATGCCTGTGGAGCGGGTCGAAAATCGAATTTTCAACCCTAGGGAAGAAAGTGACAGATAAGTTGGGGGGGGGGGCCGGGGGCCCCCCCCCCCCCGAGCCAAGCGGTGGTTGTTGAGGGTTTTTTTTGTGACCTTTTTTTCGCGGTGGTTTCAACCAACTCTGGTGGCAGCCTCCCCCCCCCCCCACCGGAACCATATGCAATTAAATATGTATATGTCCGCAATTGTGACCATAAATCCGGGCGTTAATCATACCGTTAATCAGACCGCACAATTCATGTCCAGACCGTTAATCGGATTTCGAATCATGATTCAATTTCATGACGTAAGTTCACAAAATTTTTGTTATTAATTATATTGTATATATTTGAACATTTTTTTTCAGAGACGGAAACAATTTTGATACTTACTAATAAATTATGGCCCACATATAAATTTACAAATTTGTATGATTCATATTTCTTGTAATTTCTTTAGGTGAGCCATATTAGAACCATTTCTTCTATAGTTGTAAACGAATCCCTTTTTTATAAACGTCATTTTCAGAATCAGCACAGTCGTGGATCTCAGAAGTGCATCGCGAACAGTGCTAATGCTTATTTTAAAATGAACACAAATTCCGTAATTTACGTGGCAGAATGAAGCAACAAGAAGAAAAATATATGGAATATTTAAACGTCGATGACTTGAAAAAAATCTCATTCCCCCAGAAGATTCTGGGTAAGACCGATCTTCACTGTCGCTGAACGTTTTCAGCAAAGTGAGAGTGAAAATTTGGTGACCGAGCTGAGACCGGAAGAGAAAGACCTTCAAAAATATTTCACATATTTTCGCATCCTTCCTGAATACTTTGGCGTATTGTATGATATAGTAAAACTGCTCATCGAGAAACAGAATGTTGTCCGTGAGCCTATTTCGGCAAAAAAAAAAAAAAAAGATTTGAAATAACTTTACGATACTTGTCTATAGGAGATTCACAAGTTTCCCTTTGATTCGCCTTTCGTGTTGCACAAAAGACGATAAGCAAAATAATTCGTGAAACGTGCCAGAAAATTTACGAAATATTGCACGATGAATACTTCTTCAAACCTTCAGGAGAAAATTGGACGATAAAGATAGGCAAATTTAAAACTCTGTGGAACTTTGATCACTGTATGGCTGCCGTAGACGGCTCATAGGTGGAAATGCACGTATAAGAACATGTCACTTTGCATTGCTCAGATTGAAATATACCACATATTGGCCTTAAAGGCAGCATGCATTGATTTATATATACATTTCTTATGTTAAGAAGTGTCGTGTAATAAGTTGTTCATAATTTTTATTATAAATTCAATTTTTAATTAAAAATATATTATTATTATATATTATATTAATCTTAAAATATATTCCAAGATACTCGATTTGTATCAAATGTTGATCACACCTGACGATCTGTCCACATTTGAAGCACATCTCTATTTTATCTCTGTATATATCCAGCATTTAAATATATGAAACTTCCCCGATCAGAAGGTGAGGGTGGAGTCCCATGACAGCGTCAATCTTGGCGCATAAACCATCCGAATCATTTCTGTCAGTACATATTTAAAAAAATATTTGCTCTATAAAATACAATGGTAAAACTATTTAGTTGCGTTCTGATTTCTGACCTGTGCCCCCACCCAAAAAAATTGGCTACAGCTTTTTTCTAACTGCTAATACAAAGCCGGCACTGTGACCGCTATGCCGTTTGTCCGTTTCGCGAGTTAGTCAAATGACGCCGGGACATCCAGCCGCTTCGTGAATACGCGTGTCGGGCAATAAGTATATTTTTTATACACATTTCTCTGTAAAATATTATATTATTACTACTTGACCAATTCGACAACAAAATTATATAAACAGTGTATCTTTGGACCACAAAATGGGTAAATTGTAAAAACCTCGTATTTCATATTCTTGCTTTGAAAATATCCGCAGTGCAATCCACTCTGAAATCCGCAAGCCTGAATAAGTATAAGGAAGCCTTAGGAATTACCCAAAAGTTACAATAAATTTCGGGTAATTTATGGTTAATTAGGGTAACTTTCGGCAACTTTTCCCTCCTCGCGCGAAAACCGTGTGCATTTCCTGTTTTGTATTACGAAGGATTGAAACAAAATTTCATGCTTAACCCTAATCCGCCGATAATTCAGCTGTTGTGAATAACTAGTGAGTTTCTAGGATACTAATCACACTTGCCTAACTATCAGCTTCCTCACGGAAGAAAATTTTGCTGGCTTAATAACTAAAATACAATTTGAATATTTCTCGATACTTTTAAATTTCTCTATAGCAGAAAATACACTGCTATTTATATGTATAATACCAGTTTACTCGTAATAACCCAACTACAGAGTACGGCGTGAAACTGTATCGGAATATACAATTTTGTATCTGTTAAGAAGGTTTGAAATTATAATAATTAATAATAGAATTATTCAAAATAAGAAATTAAAAAGTTAGAAAATAAACTTAAAACAATAAATATATTCTTTGTAGAAAAAGAAATTTCCAGCTTAATTAATTAAATGACTCTGAAAATGTCCAACGTGTAAAGCATTATACAAAGTAGCGGAGCTTATCACACTACGTCTCTTTTGCTTACACTGTTTTAATTTGAGAACTGAAATGCAAACCGGCAAGATAATACAGTATCGCTGGAAAGATTTGGTTTAAAGGCAAAATTAACTGGAATATCCGTAATGTATCAAGAGTTTTTTTGTAAGTTTTCGGTGGATTTAGCCAAAGCCTGAACTTTTTTCGAGAATTATTATTCATAATTTAACAAAACTTTGAAGGACTTCTCTTTTGCAACATCTTTTTTATAGAATTTGACACGAAACTTTTTATTTAGAGTATGTAGATGCAGAATTGTGGCATCATTCATGTTATTTTGAGGTAAAAATGTTACTTAATGTAATATAAAAATTAGGAGATTTTATGCATCTAACATTCTAACAAAATACAAGCGTGGTCTCATATAACTGACATTTTTTTCTGATCGTTTTTGAACCAAATTTTCGAATATTATGCGATTTTAATGAATGATGGCTTGTTCAAAAAAGATCAGTCAAAAGCAACATTTAAAAAAAAACAATGATTTTATGTTTTAAATTTTTTTCATAAAAAGTAATCTTTTCTTTTTCAAACGAGACTATCAGTCATAATATTAAGTTTTTAAAAGTATAATTAGATATTTTTTCGCGAGACCTATTGTTTCGTACCTCCTAATGCCTCAAACTGGCCCAATCTAAAGTTGGGATAAAAAAGCTCGGGTTTTTTTTCTGTTGTTTTTATCGCTAAGTGAACATTTATGTTTTAGATTGAACAAAATTATAGTTTGACCCTTTCTCATTCAGTATAGACTGTTAATGAACACGAACAATTTTCAATTTAATTATGTGTTTCGGGTAGATAATTTAATTCTATAACAATCATATCTGAACCATAATTATCTATATTAGCTCAAAAGAGCTAAATAATATGAATTCTTTGTTTCCTGTGTTGCCTGTGTAGAGCAAACCATAAAAATTGCAGGACAGCTACAGCTAATAATACAAGTACTTACCTAAGTCAAAAAGATGTACAAATCTACAAATTTACCAAGAAGATTTTTTTAAATTTCTGCATTATATAGTTAATTGGGTTCCTGTTTATTCTCGAGAGGCAACGCTAAAAGAAGATTCTCGGAAATTATTACAAAGCCGACAAATGTACATTGATAATTTATACGAAGTGTCTAGGCACAGCAAAAATTTTTGAACTACGGCCCCCGAATTTCTGTGAACCTAGCTGCCCTTTCCAGTTCCCTTGGGCTCACCGAAAATATTTGTGCTGCGCTCACCAAATTTCAGTGAACCTAGACACGGCCTTATTTATGACCATTCTACTATTTTTTAAATTAATTGCACAAGTCTGCATGGGTCCGGTTGTTTAGGAACAGGAAATAATTTCCTGTAGTTCTTTTACGCACTGAACTACTGAATCCGAATTTGGTAGCGAAAATACCCTATTACGTCAGTAATAAAATTCAAGCTTAAACCTCTTACTTTACTATGAAATTACGCAATTTTTAACAACAGGCTTAATTTTTTTGGCTTGATAACATAACCGTTTAACTTCGCCCCGTGTGTACGTACACACCCCGATAAAACAATCGTATTAAACGACCAATCAATCCGGTTGTTAAAGATTGCGCAATTTTAGAGTAATGTACACGGTTCAAGCATCAATTTGACTACTTGTAAAAATGTCTAGAGCACGTCGGATTCACCCGGTACGAATGTTCAAATATGGCCAAAAAGATGATTTTTTAGTGTTGCAACTAGTTATGCATAACGAGACGAGAAATTCTCGTTATCGTTCGATCCCGTTCGAATCTCTCTAATTTTTCCTATCCGATAATTCGAATTTTTATCTTGTTTCGATCGTCCCATAAGTCTTATCGGAAAACGGTCTAGATTCTCATTATTTGACATTTCGGAAAGCTTCCGAAGAAGAAGATAATCATGCTAATGACGACGTGGAGGAAGAAGTATCAGAGGCAAGGTTTTTCGAAAATTAAATTCCCGTCTTTTATAATTTCAGTTTTTGAATTTGGATAGTAGCTATTTTTCATATATTTTTATTACCTAAATTATGTTATATTAATATCCTTTTAATAGCAGGTAAACTGATTGACCGTTAAATTAAACTTAATAATTTATTCTGCAATATGAAGAAATTGCGTAAATGTAACATTCCTCATGTTTAATATTGTATCTATTTTTCGCACATTAAGTACAAAGATATTTAAATATGTGCAAAATATCTAACCTCACGGATACAAAATCTATTTAACCTATTTTTCTGTCGTATTGTCGTAAAACTTAAAGTAATTTATAATAATTATACTCTATTAGGTATTATGAGTGGCTAAATGATGGATAGGTAAATAAGGTGCGTAAATCGATTTTTCCATCGTCATCATCGTCACCTATATCATCATATCATATCAATATCATTATTATTCATAGGCAAATCATTATAGATAAAACTCATTATAAACTTCCTACTATTTTAGAGCTTATTTTGTTCCTTAAACGAATCTCTATGAATCTCTTTAGTACGTTTTTATTTCAAAAGATTTACGTAGGAAAAATTTTAGTTTATAAAAATACCAATTGTATAATTCATAAATAAAATTAAAAAAAGGCGTACTGAAGAGATTTGTAGAGAATCCTTTCAGAAATAAAGTGAGCCCTACAACATTAGGATTTAATAAGAATTTCTACTTTTACCTAAAAATAAAGACAAAAACATAAAACTCGAAATAAATATTGTTAAATAAACAATTTTTACCTGAAATAGTTTTTTCTAAAGTTCGCCTTCAGTTCTCTTCTAAAATTAGTTGCACCTAACAATAGGAATATTTTCCTCAATTTTATAAATCATTTTTCACAGTGCTCATTTTTGAACTTGAGATAACTATTGTACAATGTAAGTATGTAGTATACCATTAAGCCATTTCCCTTTCAGGGTAGGCGTGACACTACCCGATTTGGGTAGTGTTTCTCTAGGTGGATAGTTTCTTGTAGTAAATAACTACAAGCTGGGCTCACCACACCCACGATGTGCCAACAGCACGCAGTATTCTCGAATGGTCACCCATCCAAGTACTAACCGCGCCCAACGCTGCTTAACTTCAGTGATCTGACGAGAACTGGTTTTTTCAGCGTGGTTTGGCCGTTGGCAAGTACATCCATAAAAATTATGATGAACAAAGTTCTCAGTTAAATTAACACATTCTGCATAATGTTATTATATAATAGCTTATTTAAAAGGAAGCTCATCAAAAAGAGACAGAAACTGCGATCTACTGCCACCGTTGATTTGAAAAAGTTCAAAGATGATAAAGGTGACGATGATGAGATGGAAATATCGTTTTACGCACCTTATTTAGAAATAAAAATAAAACAATGAACAAAAAGGTTTGTCAATCGATCCAAAACCTATAGTGAAGAGAGATAGATCTTTATTTTTCTCAAGAACGTGCGGACGATGTTCAGGATGTTTTAAAATGCAGCAGAACCAGCAGAGCTACTGTTTTCTCGTAGATTTTTTCAAAATCCGCAAGCCACTGGTCACTCGAAATTTTCCATGTAAAATACATGGGAAAAAATCACTTTCCGGGGTTTTTGGATCAATCATATGGGTTTGCCACCTCAAACACACCCCCCCCCCCACCCACTCAGAGAAAAAGTTGTCTTGAAACAAAAGCATCGTCCTCTTGCCTGTTTTGTTTTGAACCACGTGAATATATTTTTTACACAAATAGAATTATTTGGCTGCAAGATTAGGTGAAGTTAGTCGCATAAAGATAATTTTTGCAGCGAAAGGAATTCTGTTGAGACAAATGAAAATCCTCTCAACCTTCAATTTAAGAGGAAATTCCAATTACGTCAAGAAACATCCTTTTGTCACAAAAGGACTTTTCTCTGAGTGCCCCGCTTTAATTTTCATTTCATCCGATTTTAAAAAAATAATCTAACATTTTTTCATATCATAGTTACCCACCGCAGCACAACATGTTTCCGTATGGGTCAAAGTGCAGTAACGCATCAGCCTATATGCTTCAAAGCACTCATAAAATTACCTACGCTGGCGTTTTGGGGTCACTAATAACAAATCTGAAGTTAGATTTTCAAAATTCAAAATGTCTGATCCAATATTGCGGATCATATGAGATTTTTGTTCAAATATCAAGAAACTCAGTGTCATAACTCAAAATTCCTAACTCTAGAGTTTTTGGGTCGCTGATGACGAATCTGAAGTCACATTTTGAAAATTCCAAATGGCAGACCGTACGTAAAGGAAGTGTTTTTATTTTCATGATATTGGCCTAGCTATTTGCGATTTTGAAAATCTGACATCAAATTCGTTATGAGCGACTCAAAAAACTCTAGTTAATAATTTCAAGTTAAGACACTGAGTTTCTTGATATTTAAACATTTTTTCACATTTACTCTGCCATATTGGATCATCCATTTTTAATTTTGAAAATCTGACTTCAGATTCGATACTAGCGACTCAAAAAAAATTACAGTAACTAACTTTTTGAATGCTTTCAAGCATACAGGCTAATGATCTACTGAACTCTTACCCATACGAAAAGAGACGTGAAGATTTTTAATAATATCTCAAGATCGGATAATCCGGATTCAAATTTCATTTAAGATTCTTGTTAATCATAAAAAATGAACAAAATGGGCATTATTTCTCAACTGCTCCCACTTTAAAAGTCATGTGCTTTGATTTTCTTTAAATTCTGGAAATATGTTCAACTACCCAACTTATAGACCACGATTACCACCCGTCTCCAAGTCATGGGGGGGGGGGGGGTTGTAAAATTTGCAACTCCAACGCCAGCACGGGTATTTTCAAAAGACTTTAACTTCCATTCTATTTTAGCGATTTGAATTTTTAATGAGAGTTCTCGAAAGTTTATTTTTCACTCTTATTCTTTTTTATTAACGAAAAAAAAAATTAAGCATTTTTAAAACATATTAACAAGAAACATATTACGAAAAAGGTCCTTCGTAAAAAACAGGCCTAGGGAATAGTTTCAGAGATATAGGTCCCGATGTGAAGGCAGTCCTAATGCTCGTGCTCAGACGCAATCATTTAGTATTCCACAGACTAGTTTGCAAGTCTACCATTCTTTCAACGCGTTCAAGTTCATTCAGAATGACATGAAATCAGCTAATAAACAATTAAGAATGTTTTCCAGTTGGTCAGAGGAAGTTTAAATTATTTTTTGTTATAAACAAATGAAAAGTGCAAACTACTCTTTTCAGAAGTGATGTTAATTTTTCTCAGTATGAATGATTCCTTACCATTATTGTTCGTCAGTTTACGATAATTGTTGATTGTTCATACACAGTCGTCCAAAAATTTCATTTTATGAACAAATTTTTATTTGGCTATGTGCATAGAAACTCTTATAACGTTTAGACTCGGCTTTGATTTGGTAAACTTAAGTTGATTACTAACTTGTTTTCCAATTTTTCAACTTATTCTGAAGTCAAAACTCTGACGAAATATTTTTTTTCTCGTTTTTCTGTTTACTAGTTATTGCTGATTTACATCAAAGAGAAAATTTCACAATGTCTTAATGATCTATTTTTCATGAATTTGGTATCGTAGCTCAACGCTGAACAATTGAGCGGTTGGAAGCAATAACAGCCTACTTGTATTTTTAGAAATAACTTATTTTTAATTTGTTCTGAATGAAATTATATGCAAAACAAATGAAAAACAAGTGACTTCTAAAAATACAAGTAGGCTGTTATTGCGCTCAACCGCTCAATTATGTTTCGACTTCACTCAGAGACAAAGTTGTCTTGAAACAAAAGCATCGTCCTTTTGCCTGTTTTGTTTTGAACCAACGGAACATCTTCTTTATACAATGAGACTTATTTGGCTGCAAGATTAGATGAAGTTTTTCGCAAATGGATAATGTTTGCTGCAAAAAGATTCTTTATGAGACAAATCAAAATCTTCTGAACCTTCAATTATATAAGAGGAAATTTCATTTATGTCAACATGCATTCTTTCGACACAAGAGGACATTTCTCTGAGTCTTATTTAATTCTCTGCAAGGTATTTCGGTATTGCTGTTGTAAAGCACGGTCCCTCGTTCTTTTGCACTTTATTTTGTTCGAATATATACAATTTAAGAAAAAAGATTTTAAACAAATTATAGAAAACTTTAAGGTTTAAATCAGCAATAACTAGTAGCCAGAACAACGAAAAAAGAATAAAAATGATTTCTTCAGAGTTTTGGCTTCAGAATACGTTGAAAAATTAGAAAACAACTTAGTAATCGAAATTTACTTAAATTTACCAAATCCAGGCCCAGTCTAAACGTTATAAGAGGTTCTATGCACATATTCAAATAAAAATTTGTTCACAAAATGAAATTTTTGGACGACTGTTTATGAACAATCAATAATTATCGTAAACTGACATACAATAATAGTAAGGCATCATTCATACTGAGAAAAATCAACAACACTTCTGAAAAGAGTAGTTTGCACTTTTTGTTTGTTTATAAAAAATAATTTACACTTCCTCTAACCCGCCGACAAACATTCTTAAATTGTTTATTTGTTGATTTCATGTCATTCTGAATGAACTTGAACGCGTTGAAAGAATGGTAGACTTCCAAACTAGTCTGTGGAATACTAAAGGATTGCGTCTGAGCGCGAGCATTAGGGCTGCCTTCACATCGGGGCCTATGTCTCGGAAACTATTCACTGGACCAGTTTTTTACTGAGGACCTTTGTTGAAGCCAAAAAGTCAAGCTTTCTTTTAAGACTATTTAGGAAAAAATACCCCAAATTGCGAAAAAAGTGAAATAAACAATTAAATTGTTTAAACAATGCTTTAAAATTTTCTCATTTTTTTCGTTAATAAACTAGAATAAAATAGTGACAAAGAACCTTTCGAAAACCCTCGTAAAAATGCAAATCGCTAACATAGAATGGAAGTTACAGGCTTTTGAAAATACCCGTGCAGGCGTTGGGATTGCAAATTTCACCCCTCATCCAGTGGCGTAGCCAGGATTTGACAAGGGGGGGGGGGGGTCGCATGCCTGAACAGAAAATATGGTACTACTTACAGAAAAAAGTAGGGTAATGTAGTAAGACATACAATTTGTAAGTATAATATTTATTATTATTATATCATTCCTATTTGAACATTAATTTCATAAACGTTTATTTAATATTGCACTCAGTCTAATAATAACAATATTAATAATAATATCATATAGAATAGCAGTATTTTGTATTTCAATGTTTTTAAGTATACAATAAATGATGCAGCAATATGAACTGCATTCGCTATTCGGCTAGTTCAGTGTTTAATTTTAGATTTTTATATCTACAAATTGATATATATAGTTACAAATTGATCGTGCTGTCGCTGCTGTTTTTTTCTCTTTTTCTAGTTTCGATAATTTTTTACACCAAAGTTCCAATTCTGCGTTCAATTGTTCTTCAGTGCCATTCAAGTCAATTTCGTAGAACTAAGTCAGCGCTTCATAGTTTTTAAGTTGCTCTGGCAAAATACTCGAAGGGTCTGCTGGTAAAAGACAAATCCCTTTAAAATCTCTTTATGCTGGAGAAACTTTGACTCTATTTGATTGATGAAAGAATCTAGAAAAGGAACGAATATACTAACCCGATAGTAAAATTCTGGCGTATCTGCTGGAATGTTTGAGCGATTAGTTT